>PVJL010000582.1:0-122744 GCA_004026885.1 Lyroderma lyra
CTTTCAGTTTTATATTCCGCATATGAGTGAAATCATGCAGTTCTTTGTTTTTTCTGTCTGGCTTATTTCACTTAGCATGATGATCTCCAGGTCCATCCATTTTGTCGCAAATGGCAATATTTCATCTTTTCTTACAGCTGAGTAATATTCCATTGTGTATATATACCACAGCTTCTTTATCCAGTCATCTGTCGCAGGGGACTTTGGTTGTTTCCATCTTTTGGCCACTGTGAACAGTGCACCAGCACAATGTTTATCTGGGTGGCAGAGCAACCTTTCACACTTCTCCCTGGAGTGGACCTAATGACAGGCCCCTTGTCTCTCAGTTCCAAATCAGTGCCACATGGGAGGATGGGTGAAACTTCTAAACACAAACTTACCTCTCTTCTAAACCTGGCCATGTTGCTTCATCCTCTTGGACCATCTGGGGCTGTTCTGTGGTGGTGGAGGGATGCCTGATGTGAGTGGTTCCCTCTCAGAGTACCAGATGGGGAGCCAGGCAAGAACCCCTTTCTCTTGGAATCCCTACCATCTCTCTAATGCTCTCTCTCCTTCTCTGTGTCATTTTGGTAGAGAGATTAGGACTCACATCTCATCACCCTCTTTCTTTTTTCTACCAAATAGCAAACGGGGGAGTGGGTATTTTCTGTGTGTGTTGGGGGGGGGCACTTCCTACGCTGTACTGCAAGTCTTATGGAGTAACTTGCATAATAGACGGAGTATTCTCCCCATACTATCAAAGAAGCTTCATCATCTACAGTTCCCAGGCCTAGTTCTTTAACTGGGATCCACAGGGTGTCATGAAGCAAATGTCACCCAAGTACAATGTGAGCTATGTAAACGGTAGTAATACAAAGGATAATGTAATAATTTCCACGTATGTGACATAAAGAAATAGGAGATTTCAAAGAAGGTAAAGATAGCTTCTGGCATGAGGGATTCCATTTTTTTCTTTTTTTCTTTTGTTATGACAGAGGTTTGCTTTTGTTTTGAAAAATGAAGTATTAACAGGTGAAGATGGAGGCATAGAGTGGCTTGAGTCATAGGTACAGAGACAATGTGTAGCTGAATATCTTTAAAAAAGCATTTACTCAAGATGTGATGATGGTGATATAACATCCTTTTTCCAAACATGGACACACTTTGTATTCCCATATGAATTTCCAAATCACATTGCCAAGTGCTAAAAACAAAACAAAACAAAACGAAAAAAACCAAAACAAAAACAACCCAAAAAAACAAAAACAAGAAGAAACCTGCTGGGTTTTTATTGGAATTACATAAAATCTATAGCACAATTATGGGGAAACTGTCATCTTAACAATATTGAGTATTTTGATTAACACAGGCAAATGATTTGAACCAATACTTCCTAAAAGAAGATAAACAAATGTTTAGTAAGTATATGGAGAGATGTGGAGCAACATTATTCACCAGTGAAATGCAAATTAAAACCACAATTAAATTCCACTACATACCCATTAGAATGGTTAAAAAGACTGAAAATACAAAGTGTAGGTGGTATTATGCAACAACATTATGAACGTACATTGCTAATGAGAATGTAAAGTTGAACAACCACTTTGGAAAAGATACAGGCAGTTCTTTATGGAGTTAAACTTATACTTAAAAACAACTGAGTAATTCTACTCTTGAGTATTTAGCATGTGTTAGTATTTCATAGCATTTCTTATACCCCAAAACTGGACACACTCCTAATGCCTATTAATAGAAAGGATGCTATAGTTGTCATATAATAGACTACTAATTAATAAAAATAAAGTATTAATATATGTAATAATATGGATGAATCTCAGAAACATTATGTTGAATAGGAGAAGCCAGGCAAAGGGGGAAAATACTAAATTATTTCATTTACAGGAAGTTCTTGAAAAGACAAAATTAATCATTTGAAATAGATTTCAGATCATTGGTAGCCTGTGGTGGGAGCTGAGAGACTGATTACAAAGCTACACAGAGAACGTTCTGAGATGATGGAAATGGTCTCTCAATTTTAATGAAGACTACATGGGCAGTCACAGTTGTCAGAACTTCATGAACTGTGTTTAAAGGGGGCCATAGTTGGGGATGTAAATTATAATTCAATAAAGTAGATTAAAATTCTCAATAGTCACATTTAATAGCTGATTACATATAACTCAAGACTGATCTGGGAAAGAAGTCAGAAGAAATTGTTTTCTTCAGAAACTGTGTCTCTAACAGAGAGACCACAAATGGAAAATATGAAAGAGAAGTAAAGGGACATGGGCTCGGTAAGAAGATCTAACATATGGGAATGAGATTTCCAAGAAGGGAGGAAAGACAGAATGGGTGGAGGTGATTTATGAAGGCATAATGGCTGAGAAGTTTCCCAGGACTGATAAAATATACCAATCCAGACATTAGAGAAGCCCAGTCAATCTCAATGAGGATAAGAAAGAACGAAAAAAAGGATCATTATTATCAACCTCAAGAACCTCAGAGTTAAAGAGAAGATCTTAAAAGCAGCTAGAGAAAGAGAAAAAAAGACAAATAAAAGGTGTAGCCCCGAGACTAACAGCTTACCTCGCAAGATTACTAGTGAAAGTAGAAGACAGTTGAGTCGTATTTCTGATTTGCTACAAGTCCCTGAGAATCTAGGAATCTGTTCTCAGCAAGTATGTAGCTCCAGAATGAGGGTAAAATGAATGCTTTCAGAGGAATGCTGAGTGTGCTAGATGTCAGGTCTGAAATGCAAGAAATTGTGAAGATTACAAAAATGGCAAATATGAAGGTTTATGTAAATTTAAAAAACTGTATAAAATGATCATTTTTATTGTTGGGCTTAAACTAGGATAGGATTAAAATAGACATAAATAATATAAGGAGAAAAGGTGGTAAAAGGATTAGAAAGGATCTAAGGCATATATATATTCTGAGAAGAGGGTAAAGACATTGAGTAATTTAATTTTTTGTTAGTGTGGATGTGGTGACTTTCAAACTAATTAAAGGGAAAATAGAACTATGAGGAAAATCATCCAAAGAAGGTAATAAAGGAGAGAAAAGAAACAAAAGCAAAATAGGACAAAGAAAACATACAAATGATAACTCCAAATACATCATGTATTACATTAATCATAAATGTATTAAATACTCCAGTTGAAAATAAAAATACAACCCCTTTCTGTTTTTGAGTCATGTCTAAAACATACAAATCCAGAAAATTCAAATGCTGAAAAATTGAAAAGGTTGTATCACAAAGTTATAAAAACAGAAGCAGCTGGAGCTCTATTAATATAAAATAAAATCGTCTACATGTATATATTTTTAAATTCAAGTCGTAAATATTTTACTAGTATATATGTTGTTTTACTTTTCTGTAAATTATCTTTTAAAAATTAAAACAAGGCAGACTACTAAAAGAATAAGATTGCAGTCTGTAGTTTCTAAGACAGTAAAGAAAATATGGAATAGAGAAAAATCTTAATCAATTAAAAATAAAGTGAGGAATAAATAAAAAGGAGCAAAGAAAAAGGATATAATAAACCAAAAATACAAAATAAGATAGTAGAAATACATCCAATATAGCATTGAAGTGAATGCAAAAGCATACATAAAATATCACAGATTAGTAGTTTGTCTAAAAGCAATAATAAAAATAGTGCTATATTGCTCATAAAAATACACTAAGTAAAGAATACAAGGAAGGAAAATACAGCCATTAAACCCCATATACCAGGTAAATATTAACCAAAATAAATAGTAAAACATTGAAACCCAAAACTGGTCATTTTATAATAATCTCACAGGTAAGCACAAGAGGAAAAATCTTAAATAATGTATTAATATTAGCCTTTAAAAGTTAGCAGTGTGTGAATAACTAGACACCCCTGAACATATAGATATCTTCATCCTTGTTATAAAAAGGGGATCATTGTGCTTTGCGATTGAACACATACTTTGTAGCAAAATACCTTTGCCAAGTGTCTCGATCCTGTCTCAATGGACTACTATGAGGTCTCTGAGGGTATACCCATATGTGCCACCCTTTGGTTGGGGGAGAGATAATGGCTTGTTTAATTTCATTTACTGTTGATTGAATAATAAGTGCTTCAGACTTGGGTCTAGGATTTTTATCATTATTTCTAAGTTAGCCTTCATGAGAATATATGATATGCTCTCTAAACTACTGCCTAAAACTAAAGCTTCGATTTATGTTTTGTCCTGTCACATAATCATGTGTAAAAGAGTCTTGCATAGTGTCAATAGCTCGGGCCGTGAGTCACATGCATGGAATGTAAACTGTAATTGTGTTTTTCATACCTTTTCATCCAATTCTTATATCTGAGCATAACTTCTAAGAAGACAAAAGAGGAATGATAGATAAATTTTGATATGTTACTGAACTTTGGGTCACATACCTAATGCTTCACAAAGCCAAAATCTGAAAGGTCAGGGTTGTGACCAAAGACATTTTTATTAATCAAGAAGGCCCAACCAAGAAAATGGGAGATTTAGAAATGACTTAGATTCTGTGTTGCTCATTGGACTGAATTAGGGGATTTTAAGCATCAAAAAGGGGATGAGAGGGAGTGGGCAGGGTAAGCATGGAGTTTCCGGTTCCTGGCTGAGTTGGACTTGCAGACTCGCAGACAACATGGGAAGATCACCTGCATCTGGGTGTGGTCTCCGAGCTCACTCTTTTCTGCCAAGCAGACCTGTAAATCATTGCCTCGTGATCTTTGTCTCTTAAATTTTTTTTTTCTATGAAGAGGAACAAAGGCATCATGTTAAGATGTTATCTATAGTTTCCCTAAAATTTTTGAGTTAAGAGGCCACCGTTTCTTGATTTGAGAACATCTTGGAAACTTACGCTGTCTAATGGTTAGGATCTTGAGCCACGTGCTTTTACAGCAGATCAAACGAACTGAGGAAGCTGAGGTTCAACAGTCCTAAAGGGGCAGCGGAGGCTACAGTGAAAGGAGAGGGCTCAGCTGTAGGGGCGTGGTTACAAAGTTAGGATCCTCCAAATATCCTCTGTCCAAACATTTCAGTGTATATTTCTATCAGCTAAGGTGTTGTAAAAAACATATCAGTATCTTATCATAGACAATAAAATAAAATAAGCAATTAAAAATAATACCTTAAAAATCACCTAAAGTTCTGTATTAATTTTTTTGCAATTCTCACAAAAATGTTTTTATTTGAATCGTGGTCCAAAGAAATGTTACATCTTGTAATTGGTATCTTGCTAAAGTCTCTCTTAATCCATAACAAGCTAAAATGCACTCTCTTTCTTTATTCTTTTCTTTTTAATGCCATTTATTTATTTAAAACTCTGGATCATTTGTCCTGTATAATTTACCACTTTATATTTGACTAACCCTATCCTTGTGGTATCACTTAACATATTTTTCTAGTCTCTATTTTTCCTGAAAATTAACAGTTGAATCTAAGGGCTTAGATTAAAGGTAGGTTATTTATTTATTTATTTATTTTCTTGACAAGAATAAGACTTAGGTGGTACAGTGTTTTTCCTATTGCACTCTGTCAAGAGAAACAAAATATCTGATTATCTTAGCTTTGGTAACATTAAGATTGATCAATGTGTTCAAGTGGTGTAAGTGCAAGTTATTTTTTATGGAGTTTCCCCATCAGACTGTCATTTGAAGTGTTTAGGAGCCATTCAGGCTTATTGTCTGGATCTGCTATTTCATTAGGGGTAACAAAATGACTTGTCAGTCTTTTCACTTATAAGCTATATTTCTAGTTAAAAGAAAAACTTTCCCTTATCACTCTCTAGATATATGGCCAATACATGGTACACGCATGATATCTTTGTTTTTCAAATACCAGAACAAGGGGTTTGTCCAGAGCAAAGCCCAACGCTGACAATGAAACTTTTATCTAATCATGACTTCATGCAGTTTTGGGGTCTTTTTGCTCAACGCATTCATGTTGTGCATGCCCTTTTGCTTTCACGGACAAGCTATCCTAGGTTCCTGTTGTACTTTTCCTGCTGTAGAAGAGAATTACTTCCCCATTCCCGTCTTTAGCTTTTTGTAAGAGAGAAGCAGCGTACTTACACCATGGATGTCTCAGCATTATGATAAGAAAAGTGTCCAGAAAGTGTTCAGAAAACCCATATTCCTACTACGGATTTTCATGAGAATGGGTTCGAAGGATGTCTCTCATTGCTATCTTTTCCCTTTCTTTTTATTTTGAAGAAGTATTTCTTCTCCCTTCAGGTCAACTTGATGGAAAACAGGCATTTTTTAAGCTCATGGGCTTTCATCATTGACATCTTGAATGATGATGTCATATTCATTTCAGTGCTTTCTAGCTTGGTTTCATGAAATGGGGAAGATAAGGTTCTGGGATGGCAATTACCCTGAGCCAGGAGTCACAGCACTGTGTCACCACAGACAAAAAAAACTAGCCACGCTCTGGCTCTCGTTTCTTTGGTCTATAAAGTGAGGATGATAACAACTGCCACTTCACCTTTCACAACACCTGTGCAGATACTACTAGAAGTGAATGTGGGATATCCTTGAAAAACGTACGGCAGTGTGTACCTGTAAGGTGTGCTCTGCCTCGGGCTCTGCTCACCCTGCCCTTCCTCACTGTCTTTTCTAGACGTGAGCTTCTCTACCATCTGTGGGTCTTGACCATCTTTTTGTCTTGTTATTTTACTGCTGTATTCTCTCTTAAATCTTTGTTGCCTGACTACTGGAAATTTTCTGCATCTGGACAGCCTCCTGATTTGTTCCTAAACTTGGACTTAGTGCTCAGCACTGAGTTAATTATCACCTACTACCTGTAGTCCAGTATGGCAGGAGGAATTAAGTAATAGGCTATAGTATGAGTAAAATTCATCTAGAATCTGAAAATAGTCTGTATATGCAGTCATTACATGCATATACACGCAGCTTTTATAGTAAAATTAAAACAAAATGGTTAAAGGGTGGTAGTGGTGATGGTGTGGTTTTGTGGAAAATCTTGGGCCAGGAAATGAGAAAATCTGGACTGAAGCCCAGTTGGTCATCATGTGATCTCAGGGAAGTCATCACAGCTCTGTGACTCTCAAGTTTGTCATCTGTAATAAATAATTTGATTAGGTGCTTTTAAAGTCCTCTTATAGACCTGAAATGTCCAAGTCTTTTAGGAAAACAGGCAGAAAACGTTTTTTCCAAATTTCTATCAGTGTCAGTAAGGCTCAACATATATCATATTGGGTCCATAGGAGACTTAGTTGTATTTTTTTGTGTGCTTTTTATGGTAAACATTATTTTTCTTGAGTTGAAGTCTTCCAATATATTTCATGACATCCACACAAACATGTTAAAACTTTAGAAAAGAAAAATAAGTATATAGTTTGTGCAAATGATGGACAACTGCTGAACAGTAAACAGACTTCTTGAGAAGACAGGTGTCTGAACCTCTTCAAACTGCAGAAGGTTAAAGCACAGGAAGTACATCTGTTAAAAATATGAAAATATAAAATATAATGAAAAAGAATGTCTTAACAGCTAAGAAAAAAATGTGAGCTGTCTTTTGAAAAGTTGTGGTTAATAACAAACTGAGTTTAACCACATTTCCCTTAAAAATAAGGTGCAAAATATTTTCCCACTTGTAAGGTTATTCACCTCAGTACTAAAACTTCAAATATGCAATGCTTTATATTTTGGTTTAGGAAATAACTTCTGTAAAACATAATTTAGTTTTTTGTTGTAGAGATTCCTCTGCTTTTACTGAGGTTAGGAATTGATATTCTTCCCCCGACCCCCACCTCCCCTCTTTCTCCCTCCCTCCCCCTCCTCCTTCCCTCTCCCCCTCTCCCCTCCCCTCCCCTACCCATCTCTCCCTCTCCCTCTTCCTCTCCCTTTCCCAGTTTGCCATCAGCCCACTAAGATCTTTAGAAATCTGATTGGTTAGTAGACAAAATGGACAACCATCCACTCAAGTGAGTATTTTCTAACTCTTGAATGAGCGAAACCTGAGTTTTCTGAGTGCTGTCTATAGGCCTTCTGCTGAATGGGCCTTTGAATAACCTGGAATTGCTGGGAGTCCACTGGTTTCCTCTTTTGTAGCTAATGTTAGCATTCCTCTTCTTTCTCTGGACATCTTCTCCATAGAATTAGGTCATGTCAACATTGCTCTAACTGGACCAGATAGCCTCCAGTGATTATGAAAGGCAGGGTTCAAAAGAAGAACATATAAGGGAGGATTCCCTCCCCAGCTGACAGAAGGTATCAGACTAACATGCTTTGTATCCTGCCCAGGTATGTCAGATCTTTCCTTCATGCAGCTCATGGGTTTCCTTGCCCTTGAGCTTCATTGCAACAAATACTATTTTCTGAAACATTTTATTAGATCTTGATTTCATTTGGACTGTGGACAGATATATACCCACACTTATTTCAATCAACCTATTTTATTTCTGTTTATAAAGACATCGACCTATATTTGTATTATTTTGTTTTCACTTGGGGCAGCAGTTATTGTTATGTGTCTTTATAGTGCACTGAGTAATTTTAAGGCTTTAATATAATATGCTGATGTTTTATGTAAATATAAAAAAACTGTGTTGTACACCAGAAACTAACATAATATTGTATGTCAACTGTAATTGGAAATAAATTTTAAAAATAAATAAATAAATACACTGATATTAAGGAAAACTTCTTTACATAATATCTGGTGCCCTTAGGGATATTTAGAGAGTCAAAATTACAATTGCATGTGGTAGCTATATGTATTGTTTTTCCTGGAATGGCAGCTAATGACAACATTTGGGAATGAAGAGCAGTTCGGAGCTTGTTATAGGCATTATTTTTTACTTATAAGTTACTGAAAGACTATTTAGAAAAAAGTTTATGATTATTATAACATTACAATAAATAAGGAAGTCATTTGGTTATCCTTACACTTCCTTATCTGCATTTTCTGTTTCACATGGTACTTCAGACTTTGTATAGATGCAAGCATATTTAGTGAAGTTGTTGTCTTTCCAAAAATATTGGATGCAGCCTCAAGGTAGGCTTTATTTTGTGGCTAGAACTAGGAAGGATGGAGTATTACAGAGTAAAAAAATAAAACAATTCTTGACTTACCCATAAGTGCTTATGTGGGATAAATTATGAGATCTTTGTAGCATGTACATTACAGAATCATCCCCTTTCTCTAGGCTCCTGGAAAAGGAAGACCTTGTTTGGGTCCTCTGCAGGGCCCTTTCTAACCAGAGAAGTCATAATGCCTAGCAGTGTGTCTCTTGGTTTAATGCAGTTAAGGCGTGGAGATCTTGGAGTCTGTTTTCTCGTTATTATTTAGTAGACTTTGATAATACTCGTATATAGGTCTGACAACTAAGTTGGTGAACTTGCCACCATGTACTTACATTGGCAGCACTGTACAGCTTGGTAAAGTTCCATAACCTTGGTCTATCTGTATCTCACAGCTGTGTCGTGTTGATGTGTGGCAGTGTTTTGCTGAGTGGCGTTCATTATTGTTGTTTTGTGGTTTTTTGTATGTGTGTCATTGTGAGAATGTCAGAACTTGCATTAGAGCAATGAACCAACAGGGAATTTCTTGCTAAACTTGGCAAGAGTGGAAGTGAAATCAGGGACATTTTAGTCCAAGTTTATGGAGATAATGCCATGAAGAAAACAGCAGGGTACAAATGGATTAAATATTTCTCTGAGAGGAGAGAAAGTGTCAATGGTGAAGACAGGTCAGGGTGGCCAGTAATGAGCAGAATTGATAAAAATATTGCAAAAATTCATCAAGTTGTGCATCATAATTGTTGGCGGACTGTGAAAAGCATAGCAGACCAAGTAAACATCGATAGAGTAGCAGTGTGGAAAATCTTAACTGAAAATCTTGGCATGAGAAAAGTGTGTGCAAAAATGGTCCTGAAGGAGAGTCCAAGTTTGCCAAGACCTTTTGGAGAGGCAAGACAATGTTTTGGGTCAAGTTATCACTGGGGATGAAACATGAGTGTACCAATATGACTCTGAAACAAAGCATGAAACTACCCAATAGAAGTCAGCCAGTTCTCCATGACGAAAACAGTTCTGTCAGTTCAATTCAAGGGTCAAAATGATGTTGCTAATCTTTTTATATCAAAGGGATTGTTCATTCTGAATTTGCACCACTTGGACAAACTATTTAGGAATGCTGAAAAGACTGTGTGCAAAGATGAAAATGACCCGATCTCCTCGCCAGCAACTCATGGCTCTTACATCATGACAGTGTACCAGGTCACAAGGCACTGTCTGTGAGGGAGGTTTTAGCCAGTGCACAAATTGTATTGGAACACCCTCCCTACACACCTGATCTGCCCCCAATGACTTTTTTCTTTCCCCAAAGATAAAGGAAATATTGAAAGGAAGACATTTTGATGACATTCAAGACGTCAAGGATAACATGACAACAGCTCTGACGGTCATTCGAGAAAATGAGTTCCAAAATTGCTTTGAAGGATGGACTAGGCTCTGGCAACAGTGCAGCTTCCCAAAGGGAGTACTTCAAAGGTGGTCATAGTGATACTCAGCAATAACGTATGTAGCACTTTTTCTAAGACAAGTTCGTGAACTTAATTGACAGACTTTGTATGCCAACAGGACTGGACTTAGTAAAACATTGCATAAAATGGTAAAAATTTTGAATAAGTTTTCAGAAGAAGCTGATGAAAGAAAAATACACAGTATGTTGTATATTTGTAAATTTTTAAAAGGAATACATCATAAGAACAAATTGTTAAAAGTAATTGGGTTCAAGATCAAGGAAATTGGGCTTTCTTTCTGTAAGCAAAATTTATTTTGAAAGGATAATTGGCTTGCTACATTAAGGAATACGTATGGTTTCAATTAATTGTTTAACAAAATGGATACATATGAAAGAGACAATGGACTCTTTTCTTCCATTGATCTTCAGCATATGCCTGTTGTAAATGTCTGATATTTTTATGTTGAACATGGAAGCAACTCCTAAAATCATTTTTAAATTCTTGGGTGTGATGTTTGCAAATAGTATTTGTATCACTCAAAATTTTCCAAACCTTTTTTCTACTTACTACATTTAACTGTATACACATGAGGTAGGCAGACAAGAATTAGTCTCATTTTACTTAAGGGAAGTAAGTCTGAGAGAGATTAAGTAGACAGTGGGAAAATTTGGGGACCTAGTCTTCTGGTTTGCCTCTTCATCAATGTCCTTTTGAAATCAGAGGAGCGAGTGCTTCTCATGGCATCAATTGTGAGTCACTTCAGCTTTCTTTGTTTCATTTGTCCCTTGTATCAAATGGACCATGCTATAAGAATTACCAGAAATTTGAAAATAATTTATCCATTTCCTGTTGTATAAAAAAAGATAGCATTACACAAATGTGAGCTGTCATCACAACAATAATAGAAAATCAGAAGTTGAGAGACGTGGCGTGTGGCAGACAGAAAGGATTTCAGTGGACCCAAGAAACACAAAATAGGTAACAGATGGGTCAGAATCGCTGCAAAGGGCATGAAAAGCTGTGGCACCTTCTGTTTTCTGAAGACCACGGTGTTGTCAGACTGAGACAGAAGACTCAAGCGGTCATCGTGACCAAGTGCTATTGTTCTAGGTGATCAGCTGGCCTGAGAGTTGTGACAACGGTTCCCACAGGTAGCTTGAAATCCTTAACTGTGAGTTTTTGGCGGTTAATAAACTGTGCAGTCTTTAAAAATTGCCTGCAGAGGGTAGGCCAGATACAAATAACCTGAACTCGGGCAAACAGTGAAATGCATTTATATTCTTCAGTACCTTAATGACTTGAAAGACCAAGAGCATTTGTTTCAGAAATCTCTTGCAACCAAAGCACCAGCTGACCAAAGCATAGATGCATTGTGGGGATTTATACAAATAATATTTTGGGATGATTTGTGAGTTTTTGTTTCTTTTGGCATTGGGAGAGTTAACATTGACATTCATAATCACACCTGCTGTGTATGTATTTTTTTGATATTTTAATATTTTAGAATACAGAATATGAATAGAAATTTGTTGAGAACAAGAGAGTATTGCCTACTTAGGACTTTAACCTGGGGGTGCATTGTAGTATGCTGTGGCCACATCTGCCAAACTGAAACTTCGATTCCTGATTTTGAAGCAAGATAGAAAACTCAGTTATATAAACTGACTTGACAAGAAATTATGAGTCCAGAAGCTGGCTGTCAGGTCTGGATAATCTGGGCTGAGGTGCTTATTTCTCTGCCTCTTATCCTCATCCTAAAATCATATAAATGGAAATGAATCTACTATTTGCTTGGACCTGGTACATCCCTTCCTTACTGCAAGGGAAAGAGGTCTTGAAAGGTTGGGCTTACATCTGTGAGAGAAAAGATAGCACTGGGTAGACATCCAGTTGCACGATAATATATCCTAGGTCTCCAGAGTGTCATTTGCATTACTTGCTGATTGAAATATAGTGACACCAACTGGAAATGACCTCTGTTAAGTTCAAGACATCATTCTCAAATCTGGATCAGCCCTTGATATCAAGACTAGTTCCCACTCCATTCTGCCATTTTTTCCTTCAAAATTCTTCTAATAAAATAACATTTTAGAATGGATAGACCTTTAAAATGGTTAATTGTCTTACATTCTATAGAGAATAAGTTGGAGAAGATGATCTTGTGAAAATTCCTAAATTTCTATAATTGGTTTCCAAAGCTGAATGTTTCAGTTTCCAGTACAGTAAATGAAATAACCATAAAAGCACCTCACTTGGCCTTATAGATTTTGAATCAAGAAGAAAATTGGGTTTCTACTCCCTTCACATTTTGAGTGACATTGACATCCAGTTCTCCCCAAATTTTTCTTGATTGCTTGAGGACAGAACCACATATCCATATATCAATATTTGTGTATAAACCAAGGTATAGGACTTCAAATATAAGAGTCTTGCAGCAGTGTAAGTGCCTTGTCATGGGGGCCAAGTCCAAATCAATGATGGACTACATTCTCAGAGCTCATTGCTGGGCTTTAAACCCTTTTGCTATAGTCCGAATGTTTGTGTCTCCCTAAAATTCAGTTGTTGGAATCTTAATGCCCAATACGATGGTGTTATAATAGAAGATGGGAATTTGGGGAGGTGATTAGCTCATGAGCATGAAACCCTAAAAAAATGGAATTAGTGCTCTTATAAAAGAGATCCCACAGAGCTCCCTATCCCTTTCTGCCATGTGTAAAGATATAAGAAAAGTTTGCAACTTTAGGAAAAGGCCCTCACCTGACAGTGCTGACATCTGAATCTTACTTATAGACTTGCAGTCTCCAGAACTGTGAGAAATATGTTTCTGTTGTTTATATGCTGTCTAGTCTGTGGTATTTTGTTATAGCATGCTAAGTGGACTAAGACCTGTGTATTGAATGTCGGCCCTTCGGTAAGGGGTGAATGGGCTGTTATGTTTATTTCCTCCAGATCCAGAAAGCTTAGTTTAGTTGGGACTGAATACGAGTTGTATTTAAACTATTCATTCAGAAGTTCTAAGAAAAATGTCACCTAAATAAGTGAGTTTTTCTTGAGAGCTCCACAATAGTAAGCCTTAAGATCACTGATGTTTGTTGAAATTCACACATTCTCTCTCTTATTTATTAAATTAGAGATAGCTATCCAACTACTAGTTGTCCTTTCTCACTAACTCCCTTAATTATTTCTATTCCAACTACAGAGCTGCACATAACTTCACATTATCAAGGGTTTTTTACAGCCCTCGGGCTGCTATTACTGTGTATTACAGTCAGCTGTAATCATTCTAATGGTCTAAGATGTTGCAACTAATTTACCCAAGGCCTGAACACCACAAGTGTGGAATTATCTGAGTTTCATTCTGCATTCAGCCATTGCCATGAAGGAGGATGTATTACTTCTCATTTCTTTACGTATCAGTGCAAATCCAACCATCAAACAAAAGTTGGATCTAAAAGCTTTTAGATTACAGTGATTATTATAGATTTTACATGAGATAAAAATGTAATTGCTCCATTTCTTTCATTCTTTCTTTTGTTGTTTTTTCTCCCCTACTGCATATTTTAAACCTTTCTGTATGACTGCCAGGTCAGACCTAGCAAACAGAGACACTGATCACAAAGCAGGGGAGGATTCCTTTTCATAAGAAATGAAACGCTTAACTTTCTCTTCCAAAAGGATCACAAAGTTTCCATTGTCATTTCCATTTTAAAACTTTTTTATGTCTTTGTAAACTCATTCATTGCCGATAGAGAAGTAGTAGTCTTTGCCGTTTGGATACTTACAGAGAATGAGCTTAAAGCAATAATCTTTTCACAGGCAAAGCGGTATATGTATATTTTTTTTACCTTGCTTGTTTTGCTCACATCCATACTCATTCACCCTTTTTAATTCTTTGAAACTCTCCATTTTTTTGTCACTCCCTTCATTATTGTCTTATTTTAAGAAATTGCCACAGCCACCCCAACCTTCAGCAGTCACCACCCTGATCACAAGCTCTTATACTAACAGATGGATGACGAATTGCTGAAGGCACAGATGATGGCTAGCAGTTATTAGCAATGAAGTATTTTTAAATTAAGGTATATACATTGTTTATAAATGTAATGCTATTGCACACTTAATAAGGAATATAGTGTAAGTATAATTTTTATATGCGCATCAAAATATTCATATGACTCACTTTATTGCAATAGTTGCTTTGTTGTTTTGGTCTGGAACAGAACTCACCCTATCTCCAAGGTAAGCCTGTATACCCTTATCTCCATTACACAGATTTGGAATCTGAGGCTTAGAGATAGAAGAATTGGGCATTAGGAAGTGACAACTGAGACCAGAGAATTGAACCGAGGTATTCTCACTGAACCACAGTGGCACATCACCCTACACCGAGCCGTCAACGAAAGTCAACATGCCCAGGCCTGTCGTCTGAACAGGGTAAGTCAATTCATTCTCTATTGCTCTGGAAAACAGGACAAGGATCAGTGGGTGGCAATTACAGGGAGGCTGTTTCTGCTGCAATCTGAGAAGAACTTTCCAACAATTAGAGCTGTCTAGCCAAGGAACTATCTGCCTCGTCACATAAATGAGAGGCCTGTCGCTAAAGGCATTTAAGTTAAAAGCTGAAGACCACTTCTCAGAAATGTTGGAGGAAAGATTACTGCATGGGTGGCATGAATGATATTTAAGATTTATCCATGTGAAATACTCTGTGCATGGGGCAGGATGACACTGGGGGAGATCATCCATAACCTTGGACATCATATACTCATCAGAATAGTATCTGGGCAACCATGATGGGCTATAGAACTATACAACGATAGTTCAAGCCTGATATTTCTTGCATAAGCTGCTTTGGAAAAGATTTTCATTCATTTGGCACATCCAGAGTGACTGAACATACATTCTAAAATGTTTAAGATTTATTTTTTGTTATTTATGCTTCTAAAAATATTGCCACTTCTGGAATCATTCAATGTGAATATTTCCTCCACTGAAATAACACTTCAAATTATGTTTTGCGTTTCTTTTAAAGGCTTAAGAGTTGTCATTAAACACATCCAAATAATTGATATAGAGGTAGGGAGGTGTGGGTAATTGCTTTAATTTGGGGTAAAATCAAATTTAAGCGTCTGAGCACAGAATTGCACATTACTAAAAGGGAATCAGATCTCCATCTGCACACACATCTATGCCTCACTTCTCTCCTTCTATACTACTGAGAAGCACAAAAATTCCTGTGTTCATCTTGTGCATTGTCAAGAACATAATTTTTTTCCCTCAGGGAGAATTTTATGCCCTGAAGTAAATTGTGTTCCAAGTGTTAAGAGTCAAATTTTAAAGCTTGTCATGACCCTGTGGTGATGTTTAAGCAACTGGTAGAGCCATCTAAACTGCTGTCAGAAATTATCCTAACCCCTGCAAAAGGACAAGGTTATAAAATACTCAGAGATACAAGTCAACAAACACAACTTTAGATCATTTCCAGGGACTGTTCTCTGTTTCACTTCCCTCCATTTGAGGAAAGGGAGAGTTACAGTTATATGACTTTTAGCTGAGCACAAAAATGTTATAACAGCTAAATAACAGTTTTCACATATTGTTTGTAATTCCCACAGGCGTCTTTTCAAGTAGGTATGACAATCCTCAATTTATTAACTTAATAACTCTAAGCTCCTATTAATTGCAAAAGACCCTACCCAAATTTATAATAATAAGGATTTTTCTATTATTTCAAGTGATAGGAACTGCACTCAATACAGCTTTTTAAAAAGAGACCTACCCTCAGGGGGAGGGTGCAGCTGAGCATCCTTGAGGACCTAGGCTTCCTGCTGCCAGGGACTCTGCTTCTGTCTTCGTGACCCATCTTCCCACTCTCTGTCCTTCAGCAGAGCCGAGTCAGTGCTCTGACACTCTGGCTAGACAATACGGTGCCTTCAACATTTTAGGTCCGAATACCAGTCTTTCGTCATGTTTCTGTCTTTTTAAAATCAAGCAGGACTTTATCATTTACAGTTTTTATATAAAATATTGAGTTAAATGAATATTCACCATTTAAGGTCTGTGTGTCTACTATTTCATTTGGCTATACACCTCTTTATTTTACTTTTTATTTATTTCACTTTTATTTTCCAAGTAGTTTCTGCTGAATATTAAATTTTAGGTTGGCTTTTCTTTTTCTCTTTATTTTTTTTAACTTGATTTTTTTCTCTTTTAATGTTTTACCATTTTCTGCATAGAGAATTTGCTTGGTTTCCTTAATTTATTTTGTTTTTATTGGTTTCCTTAAAATATTTTCTGATGATATTGGAAATGCAAGTATTTTTATTTTCCAGTTGTATGCTGTTAGGATATAAAATTAGAATTGATATTTGTATGTTGACCTTCTATCTTATGATGCAGCAAAATTAGCTTATTCTAGTAGACCTTTTGACACCAAGATTTTCTTTATTGACAATCATGCAAATAAAGACAGTTTTACTTTTACTTTTCCATCTTTAAGTCTTTTATTATTAATTACTATTCTTACTTTGTTTTTCCGAGATTCACTGACTTTATTAAATTATTGGAAGTGGTTTTCCTGTATCTGCTGAAATTAACTTATACATTTTTTTTATTCTGTAACTATGATGAAATACATTGATTGATTTTTCAAAATTTTAAAATGATCTTACATACCTGGGATAAACCCAACTTGAGGATAATTACTAGATTTTATTTGGTAAGAACATTTTTCCCTTTTTTATTAAGATTTTTATTAAAATACAGCAAACATACAATATATTGGTTTCAGGTATATACCATAGTTATTCAACATTTATATATGCAAAGAAGTGATCACCATGTTAAGTCCAGCAACCATCTCACACCATGTCACGCTATCACACTGTTAAAGACTACATTCTCCATGCTCTACATTTCATTCCCATGACTTGTTTTATACATGGAAATTTGAACCTCTTATTTCCCTTTACCTTTTAAAATTTTTTCAATTATAGTTGACATTCAAAATTACTTTGTATTTTTGGTATACAGCATAGTGGTTAGACATCTACGTAGTGTAAGAAGTGATCCCCCTGACTAGTACCCACCTAGCACTATATGTAGTTATTACAATAATATTGACTATATTCCCTATGCTTTACTTTATATCCCCAAGACCGTTTTGTAACTACTAATGTGTACTTCTTAATCCCTTCACCTTTTTCACCCTGCTCCTAACCACTCATCTCTCACCCCGATAAATCTAGCACCCCTCTGACAACATACATAGCTGTTACAATATTATTGACTACATTCTTGATGCTGTCCCTTACATTCCCTTGAAGAAGTACATTTGTACTTCTTCATTCCTTCCACCTTTTTTGCCCACCCCTTTAACCTCTGCCCCCGCCATCTGATAGCCATCAAAATGTTCTCCGTATCTATGAGTTTATTTCTGTTTTGTATGTTTGTTTATTTTGGGCTTTAGATTCTCCATAAAAGCAAAATCACATTACATCTGTCTTTCTCTGTCTGACATACTCCGCTCAGTACAATACTCTTCAGGTCCATCCAGGCTTGTGCAGATGGCAAGAACCCATTCCCTTCCGTGGCTGAGCAACCTTCCATTGTACATATGTACCACCTCCTCTTTATCCATTCATCCATCAGCGGACACCCAGGCTGCCTCCACATCTTGGCCATTGTAAAGAATGCTAGAATGAACATAATGATGCACACATCATTGGTTGTAAGTCCTTGTCTCTCATCACTTTGAATATTTTGTGCCAGTTCCTTCTGGCCTGCAAAGTTTCTGTTCAGAAATCAGCTGATCATCTTGTGGGAGCTCTTTTGTAGTTAACTAAGTGCTTTTCTAAGATCACAAGTTCTACTTCTCTGTTTCATGAATCAATGTTGTGATGTCTGTAATCACAGATGTCAAACCCAGTTAAACTCAAATAGGGATGAAATATGATTTTAAATTTTATTCTAATGGTTAGCATAATTTGGATAAGAAATATATAATATTTCTTCCAGTTTGTTTTCAGGTCATTAACAAAGTGGCCATGTGAAATTTGTATTGGCCTTTCTAAAGCAGAAAAGGTAGCATCGTACATAGTACAATTTTTAGGTCATTCAAAGGGCTCCCTAGCCATCAACTTTCCTCCCAAAGAGTGTATGAGGTTCTACGAAGGGTATGGTTTTCATAGAGATAAGAACCTTATTTTCTCATTACTTGTCCACATTTTAGGAACTGAAGAGTTAGAATGTGGAAAAACATTTGAGGGACTTGTTAATAGTGAGCTGATTAGGTCCTGCCTTACATCAGGCTAACCACATGGAAACAGGAAGCAAGAGCCCTGCATCTAAGAGCTGGATTGTATTAGGCTCTCCTCTGCTGGGGAAGGAATGAGAATGGCTTGCTGCCAGAACTCTTTTCCTTCATGGTTCCCAAGAAAGATGTCCATGAAGTAGAAGAGACCAGGTGAATCTTGTATCATGTGTTACTACTGTGAGGCTTTCCCTCCAACCATGCAGGCTCCTGGTGAGAGGTGCTCAGCCATGTGGAACCTGCAAGAATCCTCCTAATGAGACCAAGGTACTTCTTTTCCCATGAAAGTTGGCTTGGTTCCTGAGGCAGTGGCTCTCAGCATCTTCCAAGAGGTTAAGCAGTATTAATGTCAGGGCAAAGCAGGCCAGCATCCTCTTCTATGTGGAAGGGCAAAAGGGGAGATCATAAAGGACAAGAGCCAAAAGAAAAGTTCCACCAAATATCCCATCCCTAGCACTGTGGACACAACCTCATCCACATAAGGCTTCTCCTCCACCCACACACACTTCCAATCAGTTCCTCTCACTCTCCCTCCTCCTATTCATGGCACCCCAGTCAGTGCTTTATGCTATATAGCCTCTCTTGCCTTTCATGTTCAGTCGGGTCCAATTTCTCCAACATTTTTTAATGTAACTCTTGCTTTCATAGAAATCATGCTAGTCTGGCTTTCAATGTAGTAGCTGCCTAACCTCACTATTTTGAAGTTATTCCTAGAGTCCAGAATAGGGCCTTACATATAATACATTCCCAATTAATAGTTACTACATAATTGGATAAATGAATATCTCTCTCCCCATCCTAATAAAAGTTCTTTTCCCATCTGTATAATATACTAAAAAACAGAGCTTTAATACCCCAAATTCAGGAACAATTTGTTTTTCTTCTTATTTCCTCTCTTTTAGTCACATTTTGAAATGAAATCTCAGTACATTCCCCCCCGCAAAGAATCCTATTTAATTCCACTACATTGACAAGCCTTAAATTCTTCCGCTCTTGCCTTTTCTTCTTTCTGAAGTTCCTTTCTACTGTCTTCCTCTACACCAAGCTCTTCCTGTGAAAATTTGTATGAAACATAAATAATTCAAGAAAAATCTTATATTGTATTCTTATTTGCATCCCTTTTAACATGGTGCCTTCCACATTTATTTGCCACATAGTAAATATCTATTCATTTAATTAACATTGATTTCAAAGACCTGACTAGAAATCTTGGCACATGCAAAGGGCACTTAAAGACAAATCAAAGCATATTTTCAGTGATTTACAGGGGTTGACAGGAAGGAGCAACATCAATATAGACTGAAGTTTCACAATGACTTTTCTGACAGAGGTTGTTCTTGACATGACCCTTGCAGGTAACTCTCTCCTCTTGCTAAGTAATTAAGTCATTTAGTATGGTAGTATCTCTACTCTACTTCATAGGTATGTCTGTACAGCATAGGAAGATTCAGGTCTGATAAGATCCACAGGTATTTTGGAAACTTTGGGAGGAACATGGAGGACAGAAGTCAGCACTCCAGCAAGGTTTAAGTGGGGAGAAGAATTCAAAGTGCCCACAATGAAGTTGTCCTGGACAGGATTTGTGACTGTGCCTTCTCCATCAAGTCACACCATCACCTCCACCTTGGTTGTCTCACCTGTGCAACAAATTCATTTAACTACATTATTTCTAGGTCTTTCAGCTCTAAGATAATTGGGATTTCATGGTTGCCAATACAAGCAAATGAAGAGCTTAAGACAAAACCACCCCAGCTTTTTTCTGTGAGGCCAATTAGAGACAAAATCATTTGAGTTGTAGAAAGGTTTTCACTGCTTTGGAAATATTCTGAACATTTCCACACTCTTGAGACTCTTGATGTGTACAGCATGGAAGGTTTAAACTGTTATTTGCTGTTAACACATACTGCCTAAGAAATAAAATGAACCCTAAGTATGATTTCTGTGTATAAACTCCTTGTAGCTATTATTGAGCTTGCAATAGTTTCTCCAAACTTCTATTAAAATATCAATAGTATTTTTCAGAGCTTAAATTGAGCGGTGATTTTATTTCAGGCTGATCCTATAAACCACTTTTCTCAGAAGATTCTCTTGTTGTTGCTAAAAATGAAAGCCATTCAAACGAGCAGTGATTGAAACAGTGAGAAAGAAGGGGGAAAAAATCAATATCACATTTTCCAGGGCTCTATCTTTGCTTTTGAGAAGAGACCATTAATAACATGCTTACGGGAGAGGCAGCCAGTTGCTCAAAGTGCATTCAGGGGTGAGCTGAGTGGATGGATTTCTGGGAAGCCTCTCCAGAGAGAGATTGCTGAGAAGTCAAAGCTCACTAGTGGAATCTGCAGCAAGCTGACTCAAGGCATTCTCAGGACCTGGAGCTAAATGGACTGCTTTGTAGCCTTGGAAGCGCTCTATCTCCTACAGCTTGTCTGAACTCTGAGAAAGAATGGCATGTGGGCAAAGAGGGAAGAATAACCATTAGTTCCTAGTGATTCATGGGCTTGTTGTGTTTCCCGACCTGGTCCATTAAATCAAAAGCAAACTCATCAGTACAGAAACTAAGACTTTACTGTCGAGAATGGCCCTATCCATTTTTTTATTGTATCCCTCCTCTGTTGCAGGATGTTTACTGGGCACAAGAAGGAGACAGTGCTAGGGGAGAAAAATTCTATGGTCACACTCGAAATGGGATTGGGAATAAAACGTGTTTTGTAACTGCCAATTGATATCTTATGAAGAAGTAGCAAGTATTCTCATACATGAATGAAGATGCCAAATAAAAATGCCAAACAGAGGAAGATTTTGAGAAAGAAAAGAGGGATCAATGCCAAGATCAGGAAGGATGAAGGGTCATCCTAGGGGAGGAGAATGAGGTCACAGGAAGTATAACACAGACCTGGGTCTGAAGAGAGCGCAGTGTCCTATACTCTAAAGGCCGATGGGATATTAAAGACACCAAAGAATGCCAGGGCCATTGTCAGGGACTCCCAAGGAAGAGATGTGCAGTGGTCATGGCCATTTTCCCCTGAGATTTAAGAATCCTTTTGACATGGATACCTGAGAGGTGAGTGCGTGATCATGCCCACCAATGGCGATGTATTTCACCTCTTTTAATTGCAAGGAACCATAAAGGTCTTCAGGTTCAGGAGTAATAAATAGTCAACATTATGGGCAGGTGATTTTTGTCAGCTGTTAACCTGGGCCTGAAAAGTGGTGTCCCTTAGTTCAAATTACCATCTCAGTACTTGTTTAGTTGGCTGGGTGATCTCCTATCAGTGTCTTGACCTCTTTAGGCCTTAGATTTTTCAAATGTAAAATGGGTATAATATTGGTACCCAGTTTGTCAAGTTGTTAAATGAGATAATGTAGGCTTATATATGTCCAACCATTAACTAGCATGTTTAAAAATTGTGCTCCTGCTATTCCACCCTCCCTCCCCAGGGAAGCCAGCTTCTCCTATGGTCTGGTTTGTCTCAGTTAATGGGAACTCCTCTCTTCCATTTGTTCAGGGAAGAGCAACATATCTAAAATGCCACCACTGCTATGGTTCTAGTCCAAGCCATGATCATGTGTCCCCATTATTTCTGTAATTCTCCTCATTTCCCTGCTTCTACTCTTACCTGACCTCAAAACAGCAGCCAAAATCATTCTGTTCAATGATACCAAATTATGTCAGTCTTTTCAACAATCTCCAGTGGCTTGCCATTTTTAATTTAATGAAGTGCAAGGTTTTGTTACCTCTCCAACTTTGTTTCATGGTATTCTCTCCTCTGCTTTTTCTTCTCCAGTCTCAGTGTCCTTTACTGTTCACTGAATGAGTGAAGGACATTCTCGCCCCAGAGCCTTTAATACATAAGTCCTCCTGACTAGAATGTTCTATCCCATATATCCACAAGGCTCACTTCCTCACTGCCTTTAGGTATTTACTCAGTAGGTATCTTCTTGGTAATAACTAGAAAATGCCTATTTAAAATTTAAAGCCTGCCCCACCCATGAATAAATAATAATATACCTTGCTTTTGCTTTTGCTTAACTTTTTCTCCTTATTACTAGCATACTCTGTATTTAACTTACCGTTTCTTTTCCCTACTAAAATGATAGCAGGTCATTTTATTTATTGCTTCCACTGCTCTATTTTTAGTGACAAGAAGAGTCCTAGCAAATATTAAATACTCAATAAATAGTTGTTGAATATATGTATATTTCCTAGCATACTTCCGATATATGGTAAGCGTTCAATAAATTTTATGTGTATGCTCTTGGGCTGTTACTAGATATTCCATGATCAAGAGATTTCCAAATAATTTGGAAATGCTGGATTAAACAAAGTTATACTGGTTTGTTATTTTGTATTGACTGAAGGACATGTCCACATTTTTATTTTGGTCTTATAAATCTACAAAATGGGGATGTGCTATTCAGCTTCCTCAGGCTTCTGTAACCACAGAAACCTTTTTAAGTGAAGCTTCTTGTGAGATTTGTGGTACACTGATTGTACTCTGAAATGCTATTCCAGCAACTTTGGAGTTATATGTAAGGTATGGGCATGCAGGCAGATATTTTCTCTTTCTTTCATTTGGAGGTCACTGTTTTAAAAGTGAAGGGATTTGAGGTAACCATGCAATTGGCTGTATAGAAGGGTTTCTGGGACATCATTTATGAAATCAGAAATAGGTATCTGACAAGGGGTGGAGGGCAATTTATGAAGACTAAAAAGAAATGAGTTTGGCCAATAACCAACTGTTTTTCTTTTCTAAATGAGCAATTGAAGTTTAAATTTGAAAAGAGAAAGAGAAAAGTACAGATATATAACTGTGAAGTGGTTACTATGTAGGGGAGCAGGGATGACCAGGGAAGAACAAACAGTAGTAACTTACATGATCGGCAGTACTGGAAACAGAGGACATCACTTAGACTCAACTATTTCCATAGATGCGGACAGAACGTGGGCAATAAAGTAACTGGAAATAATAATTCACAAAAGTCTTAGCAAAAGGAAGACAATTCAGGCTCCTGAACTTTTTAAAGTTAGGTAGTACTTGTGGGTATGCCTAAAATATTAAAAAGAAACCAAGTTAACAGAAATAGAGGAGAATAATTAAGAAGATGACTATGTAAATTAAAATTCAACAACCTAAGGTTTTACTTAGAGGAGAGGATTTGGATAGTACGAAGAAAGAACATAAACAACTACACTGCTGGGCGTACACCCTAGGCCACTAAGGCAGTAGGTCATCAGCCTTGAACGAGGAATTCATGGAGGCTGGGTACAGCAGTGAGAGACAGTAGGGGACTCACGTACCCAGACGACTGTTGGTAGTCTCTGTGAAAATAAAATTTGATAAATTCTGGACCTGCCTTCCTGGTGATCTTAGCTCTCAGGAGACTAAAAGGCAGTGAGAACAAGTACTCTGAAATTAATTTTGACTAATGAGGAAGAACTGCTTAGTGAAGCAGAAGTGACAGTCACCCAGGGAGACAGTGACCATGATGTCCTAGAGTTTGTAATAATCTAGGAAGGAAGGGTTGGGTGGAGGAGATGTAAATCGTAGATACTAGTCAAAGAGATTGCAAAATATTTCAGGAAGCATTGTCTGAAAGAGATAATAAATGACTACTAATATAAAAGTGTAAAAGAAGAAAAATAGATGACATGTTCAACTTAGTAATATATCATTAAGTATATAAACTATTCTTATATTACTATATATGCATACACTATATATTATACGTACACATTATATTACAATTGTATGAGCACATTAGTACATAGTGTATAGTGATTTCAGTTACATGGAAATTTGTTCAATAAACAATCCTGAGGTATATATTTTTTTTTCTTTTTTTGCTGTTTGTAAATGAAGTAATTGATTCTCATAGAAATTAAGGGATTGAATCAAGGTCATTAAATGACAGAGTTGAATCTCATAAGTATACCTCTTCTTGAAAAAGTTCTTATCTTTCAAAGCAATATTACCCTCATACAATTTTATGATTACCTAGGAATGTCATAGAAAAAAAAGCAACATTTACAAAATACACAAAAGGATAACATAAAAAGGTAGTAAATTGTCATAAAGACAAAAAAACCTGGAATGGATTTGAGCTTACAAAAGTGCTGAGGGTAATTAAAAAACATTACTCTTAAATTTCTAAAATGAATAAAATAACACATAGAAAAGTCTATTGCTTAAGAACAGATGGTGTCATGTTAATATATAATATATCTGAGTGAGTGACATCATTCAACTTTACCTGCTTCTGTACTCTCAATCCAGGAAGAAGCTCTTGTAATTGGGTACAGTGGAATAAATAGGATGATTAGTGACTTAAAAATAAAGGAGAAAATAAGAAGGTACTTGGTAGCTGTAGATGAATTCAAGTTTCTAGGCCAAACGAATTAAATCTCAGAGTAATAAAATAGTTTGCAGCTGTAATTACAAAAACATGATAGAAAATCCTTAATAACAGACATTACAATTGGTATCAGGGAACTGGAGTTAGGATGAAAACAGCCATGTACCAGACATGTGGATGGGCTAGTCACTGGATTCTGCAAAATACAAACTGTAAGGACAAAGATGAAGACCTCCATAACCTTGAACTGTATTTCTAAACAGGTTCATGTACTGAGTTGGAAAAGGCATGGTGATTATTATGAATCTAGGTCCTCTAAAAATATGATTATCCCAAACCTGTTTCAATTACTAGTTCCAATAATTTCATAGAATTTTTAGATTGGTAGATCAGGAAATGCTGCTATGGTATGACTCCAAATTTCTAGACATTTGTATGATGGGGGAAAAAAGAGAACGATATTACACATACACAGAGGGAAAGAGATGATAGTGATGAAGTCAATATTCATGAGTACTCATTTAAATTCTTTAAAATCCTATAAGAATGATTTTCACATGCCACTTCATTGAAAGTGTGCAGTGAGTTCACAGTCATAGCTATCACTGACACTTGAGGTTTTTCCCAGTCATACTCTTTATGAAATATGTAGTGGAAACTTCCCAAGGTATAATTGTATAATCAATGAATTTTCCAAAATTGAGCACACATATCTGTAACCACAAAACATAAAAAAAAATAAAAAATACTGCCAGACCCCAGATGCATCCTTCACACATTCTCAGTTACTACCTTCCCCAGAGAAATAATCTCCTGACATTTAAGAGCATAAATTAGAATTGTAATTTTTTTAACTTAATGTAAATAGAATGATACAGATAAACTATTCTGTGTCTGTCTTCTTTTGTTCGGTATTATGTTTGGGATGTTCAGACATGTTGTTCCTATGGCAATAGCCTATTTCTACTATCATATAGTATTCCTTCATATGATTAGATTCATATATAAACCACAATTTATATACTCCATTGTACTATCAATGAATATTTCAGTTGTTTCTAGTTTTGACACATTACAAATTGCCCTGCTATGAACATATTTGTGCAAACAACCAATGCTCACACAAGATAAAATAAATAACCTCAATAATCTAATATCTACTACAGAAATTGAATTCATAGTTTAAATACAAAGAAAATAATTGCTAATGATCCCAAAAAGAAAAAAAAAACTTCACATGCTCAAATAATGTTTTTTCTTGGAGAGTCTTTTTGGCAATAAGGGCTTGCATCTCTCCTGGTATGTCCTGGAGCCTTGAAGATCCCAGCTTTGTGCCTTGGACTGTGACACAGTGCTAATGTTTGAGTGTCAGAGACCCATGTTAGAATGCACCTCTATTAAGGTTGGTGTTCAAACTGCTTGGATCCCTATCTTGGCACTGCTTGTTATCTTTTATGAACATAGCTATCGCTGTAAGAGCTCAGAGTCAGTTCCTCAGACTGACAGGAATGGATGTCTTGTGCTCCCTGCCATTCACTTTATCATTCTCTTGTCTCTTCTCCAAGAGTCCAAGTATTCAGTCTCTTGTATCTCCAGCCAGAAGGGGAAAAGTTCCCATTCACTTAAACGCAGGTAAATATGCACCAGAAGATGTCATAAGTTCCAGAAACACCCAGAATATTATGTCTCTTTGGATTTAGCTAAAGCTTCTTCACAAAAACATGTAACAATAGTTTAATTAGTTAGTTCATTACTTAACATTATTATAGGCTTGAAACCAATGGAATATTTTAAGTTAAAAAGAACCAACATCATAGGGTCTTGTATGATTTCAGAGCAAAACAGAAATGTATTAATTTATTGAGTTTTCTACTTCTATATATCATCTTTAAGTCAGAGATACAAGCAAAGCTATATTAGAACAATAAGCCATCACTACACAAACATCAGAGAATTTCAGGAGATCAAACAGCCTCAAGTAGCATGGACAGATCAGGACTGAAAAAAAATTTGATAAGTTAATGCTGATTTTTCAGAACAGAATGAAAACCCTAAGACTGAACAAGCACATCTGGACAGATAGCTTTCCAGTCAGCAAACTTTTCAAAGAAAGTCTTAGGGAAGGATTACCGTATTTTACCATGTATAATGCACACGTTTTTTGCCCAAATTTATGAGGGGAAAATAAGGATGTGCATTATACATGAGAAGTGCTAATTCCATATCTATATAAATGTTTTTAAGTCTTTTATTTATGCATATGAGTTAAAAGTGTAACACTAGAAATCAATAGTGATATCCATATGCAAAATAATACTCTGGAATACGATAATAGGTTTTGTTGAACTTACAACGAACTTGTAATAACAGCAATTTCTGCCAATGATGCAACAAACAGTGACGTATTGTTGTCCACAGAGTAAGTGACTGTGAGTTGATAAGATAGATGATGCCGACTTTATTACCTAGGGTGCACATGAAATTCCTTTGTAATGCAAAAACCAAATACCTAAATATAAGCAAATGAAAATTTGAATTAAAAAACTAAAATGAAAGATTTGTTTCGCTGAAAGTTTGGGCCAAAAAAGTGGGTATGCATTATACACAGGAGCACATTATACACAGCAAAATATGGTAGTTGCTGATGACGGGGCTATCAAGGAACTAACTAGTTTTGAAAGAACTGTGTCACTGTAGCAGAGCTTCCTTCCTTTGTGGACACCCGTGCAATTTTTGTTCTGAGAGCTTTACATAGCTATCCAGTTAGCCTAAGATTATACTGTTGGGGAAACGGAGGCCTCGAGGAGATACACAACTGGGTGGCTGAGCCAGGATTTGAACCCAAGTGGTGATATTCAAGACCCTTTTCCTAAACCCTCCCATGTGTCCTGCATCCCAAATAGATCTTTATCTCTCCCTCACAGCCATGTACCTAAGGCATTTTCCATTCTGAGTCAACATTGTTCAGGTGAGGGCCTTAATTTTCCAATTGCTCTTTGCCTTAGGAGGCTATTGAGAAAGATGCTTTTCCTGTATTATGTATACTTACTCTGTATCATAGTGTTGGGAGAATATTAAGAGAATAATGTGAGATAAGAGATATCAAAGTGTTTTGTAAATTTTAAAGTACTAAGACCTATTAAGATGTAATTTTGGTCTGAAAAGAAAGCTGCCTTGAACACCTAGAGAAAGAGGTTCACTGTGAGTAAGTGTATACCTGAGAATAAAGCAAGTTTTTGGAGAAGGGCAGGGACTTTCAGACTAAGGGACTCACAACTAGTTAATAACTAAAGAGAGTGGTAATCCCACGGGCTTGGAAAGTGTTCCCCTTATATACTGAGAGGAATTTACTCATCTGAAAAATTGAATCTACTAGGGAAAATTACCTTGCTTCTCCTACTTAAAAAAAAAAAAAAGAAAAGAATAAAGGAGGATACCGTCAACACAGAGGTTGATTTTTATTTCTACTGCATGTGCTATTAGAAATTAGGATTCCTTTATGAGCTAGAGTACTTTTAAAAACCTTGCCTTAGTATCAAGTAATTAAAATACACAACTAAACCTAAATCATGTGAACCAAGCTGAATTGGAATCAATGTCCTTTTTAAGTAGCAGAGCTGCTCAAGAACAAGCTAATGACTACACAGACTGTGGAGAGCCTCTAACACAGTGATTATAGTGATGGTTTTGTAATTCCGCATTCAGAGACCTGAAATCTGAATATCCAGGCGCAGGTAATTTTTGTTATTTTAAAAGAACTTCTGGTCTATCTTTCTGGAGGAAATGCTTTGAAATAGATGGTTGATAGGCAAATACATTTCATCCCATCAGCAGACCTTATTAAAGCCACGAAAAGAGGAGGAAGGTAAAAAGCCCATTACTGTCGATGCCACATTTTGAGACACAATAAAGAGAAAATCTGCCTTAAGATACTTTTAAATTGTTTTCTTCAACACTGACTCACAAATATATTAAAATGCATAAGAGCAGTTATTTTATGAATCGCCTAATCAAATGAATGGACTTCAGTTCACCGAGAATGTTTTTTCCTCTGGTTCGTAATAATAACTGCTAATTTCTAACCATAGACTCCATCCTCTTCACGTTCATTTTTACCCAAATTTCCCATACCCAGGCACTTACAGAACCTTATTCATTTACTCCCGAATTAGCTCCAAAGTGTATTACATGGAATCTTCTCTTCCTGTCACTACTTCAGGTAAAGGCTGCATCATTGACCAGTCCTTTATCACTAGACTCACCTCTCCACCTCCCTCTGCCCTTCCCTGACAGTCTCCGCCTCATGCCACCAGCCTACACTCCACCCCGGAGTGTTCCGGGACTCCCATCACTCACAGAGTACCCCTCTGAGAATGTGAAGTAGCTCATGGAGCATGTTCCTGACCTCTCTAGCTCCGTGCCCTACCTCTGCCCTACCCCAAGCTCTGAATCAACTGCCATTCTCACTCTCTTTCAGTCCTCGATGGTTTTTGTATTTTATACCTCTGGTTGGCATACCCTTACTCCATTTGCTGTCTCAGGACTCAGGCTTCATATTTTCAACTACGCAGTCTCTCGATTCCCATCTTTAGCCACTCTCCCACAAAACCCACCGTGACCAACCACAGGTTCCTAAGTACGATATTCCTATTAACTTTACCATCTGTGCAACTGGACGTAATCTCTTCCTCACTCCTCCCTATCCACATCTTATGTCTCATGGTACTCGATGCATCTACCTTCTCATTTTATTTCCATTCTGTGTAAGTTTAAT
Source organism: Lyroderma lyra (assembly GCA_004026885.1). Classification (NCBI taxonomy): domain Eukaryota; kingdom Metazoa; phylum Chordata; class Mammalia; order Chiroptera; family Megadermatidae; genus Lyroderma; species Lyroderma lyra. The sequence goes on from PVJL010000582.1 coordinate 29,926, forward strand.
CTCAGTTGTAAAATCTTCAGAGGAACTGTGGCCCATCGCTTATCATTGCATCTGTAAAGTCAATGCTTGGTGTCTTACAATGGGAAATGCTCTGTAAATATGCATTAAATTGAAATGGCTTCAAGTGAGCACAAAAGAAAAAAGGGATGTCATCCTTTTGGCATCATTTCTTATGCTATAATAAGGATTCCTTCTGTTTACACTTAAAGCAGAAGAGTTTAATCACCCTGGCAATCTTTAACTTGGTAATGAAGGCCATAAATTAATATTTAAATAAAATTAAAGAGGATGGGGTGAAATATAAAATAAAAACATCATCGGAGTCTTCCCAGGAAACAATATTCTTGACACCAAATCATGACATTATGGGACTCAGTTGTTTATTTCTTTCGAGAGCAGCCCCTTGTTTTATGTCCCGAATAGCATTTCCCTAAATAAAACTTCATGAAATAAAATGCCATTATGATTTCTAACATTCATTTCCAGTGAAGTTCCTGTTAGGTTGCAGCCATAACTATGATGGAAGGGGTGTGAGTGGAGCCCGCTGCAGTAATAACTGTGTCTTCATACATCAAACTAAAGGATTAGAGGAGAAACATCTACATAGAACAGGAAACTAACTGGAGGGGTAACACCAGGCTGGCTTTACAATGTCATAGGAAATGAACAGAGAAACACGGTACCAAGGTGTGAAAAGTCAGGGTAAAGGCAGGAAGCTTCCTGTGCACATGATCGGGCATTTTAATCCTTTTTCTTCCATATAACTGATTTTAACAGGTACAATGGGCATCAGTCTGTGTTAGCTGTTGATGAACCCTGAGGACATGAATTTATTGTAAAAGCACGGAAAGGTCTTTCATCTCTTGGACTCACATAAATCTTGAAGCGCAAGGGCAGGATACTGAGTTGGCAGAAGAGAAACCTCTAAGGATCTTGAATGGAATTCCACCGTCTTCTCTCTTTAACTCTGAAGTTCATTCAACACCTAAATCATAAAACTTCAAATTTCTAAAAAGCTTTCAGATTCTTCTCTGGTTCTTTTTTCACATTGCTACTCCTTTAACTTCTTTAGTCCCTTCCTGTCATTTTTCTAGATGACTGCCTTGCTGTTCTAATTGATCTCCTTGCCTCCAATATTGACTCCATCCAACACAAAGATATCACCGTTACATTTTAAAGTGCCCGTAGAACCACTAAAAGGTTTTATGTGCTCTCCATTCTTTAAAGAAGAAATCCAGACTCACTGGCAGAGCCCACAAGACCCATTAAAATCAAGCCTTTCATTGGCTCTTCTTACATCGTTGCCTGAAGTCCAAGAATTTTTAGGTTCTAGAAACATTGACCTGCGTTTTCCCAGCCACACCGTGCTCCTTCCTGTTTCCTCACTTCCTAACTGTATGCGCTGTTTCCACCTGTACCTCTGCCCCAGCCTCAACTCTGAGTGATGATAAAAGAGATGAATTTCAGTGTGAGCTGCAGCATGTCCCTCCTCTGCTTAAATCTTATGCCTTCCTGCTTACCTCACCATAGAACTTGTCCCTGGCTACCATTCTGACCTAATCTCCACTCACCCCTGCTGATGGGTTCCTAGAAAATGACTAATAGCTTTTCCTCGGGGCCTTTGCCCTCTCTCTTCCCTCTGCTTGGCAGGCTTTCCCTCTGGGTATCCTAACCCAAGAGTGATGGTTGTTAGCTGATGGAAGTGAAGGAGGAGATGCCTTTAGGAGTCCCTTAGGTAGAGGACTTTTGTGCTCCCCTCTTAGACCATGCTGAATGTCAGGTGGTGTGTGTTCTGTGTTCTGGATTCTAATCTCTGCGTGAGTGTGAGTTGGGAGTTAAAGGTTAAGGAATGGTTTAATTATGTGACAGTAAAAGGTCAAAGAGGACTTCCAAGGAAGCATTGAGGCTACTACCCCCATGCTTGGGGACAGGTGAGAGCCTCAGATTTGCTGCACTGTGGACACCGGAGGGATTGTCAACTTCATTTTTTTCAATGGCATTCATTGCAAAGTAGCAGAGTTAGAAGTACCCACTTTTGACCAACCTGATGTTTCTTACCATCATTTACTCAGAATTTAGAAGACAAGAAACAAGCCTCGATATTACAAAGTGATCTGTTCTTATTTTCATGCCATGTTAACATCAGATGGCATCCTGTTTTCCATTGTACAAACAGTTCAAGGTCAGCCAATAAGCAGTGAATCCATTGACATGCTAAAGAACTCCATTGTGAAGTTGGTGCCTGGGAACAGGGCCAAACCCCTATGCTATAGGCTTGTCCCATTTTTGAATGTGAGCATTATGTCACCAAATTGAAAGACTAGTGTGAAGATTTGAGAACCATGAAGATCAAATGAAAATGTGGGCTTAAAATAACTATGGACTTCACAAAAACCAAAACCCCACGCAGTTAAAGTGGTTGCCCTTTCCATCTGTATAGAAGTCTTCTCCAGAATTTTTTTAAAGGTATAAATTAAGAAAGAATTAGCAAGCAGGTTTCCCTTAGAAAAACTCTTGCATGTTACTGTTGCAAAGATAGAACACAGAAAAGCAACATATTTCAAAATATCTGGGTTTTGGTTGGGTGGAGGGGGACAGAAGAGGGGAAAAGGTGTCCAAGCACGGAGGTTGGGGGGGGTGGGGTGGGCACAAGTTGCTTTTAAAGAAATACCCTGTTTCATCTGTGATAAAACAAATGCTAATTTGGCTTTTAAACTTCAAGTACACAGGGAAGTGATTCGAATCCCCTATACCTTTGAGAGATTTTCATCCTTTACATATTCCAATTCAACTTAAAATATTGTGCAGTTGCCAAACCTCATATTTAAAATATGTGCTTATCATTCAACTCAGGGTAACATTAGCAGACTGAAAACTGCATTCTAATTAATAAATCAGAGCCTTAACCACGGAGACATCATTCACACATATGAGATAGTAATAGTGCAAGCCATTAAAAATAGTAGCATGCTGTCACCATTCCAGGAAATATGGAAATATGCCTTTTGGAGGGTTATTGGTCTACATTATTTATCAATGTTTGGCTTTAATGTATGGATTTACTCAACATTGAATGAATATCATATTTCTCCTAGAAGATACAGCATTAATTTGTGATCTTGGACAAACTCAATCGGATAACAAGCCCACTAGGGGGGCATGCAATCAATAATTTGTATCCAGTGATTTCTTCCCTTAGGTTATTTTAGGGAAAATGTTGCTTTCCCACTTTCACTCATAAGTGCAAAACAAGCCAACACACAATTTACAAAAAAATTAAAACCAGTTTGGGTCCGGCTCTATGAGATTTCAAAATGCAAACTACAGTATTTACCAATGTGTCAATTCTTGTTCCATCTTAAAACAAACATCCAGTAAAAGAAAATGAAATGAAAGGAGAATAAACCAGCAAACAGATCAGAGCTTAGAAAAATTACTGAGAATGTGAGGTCAAACTGACGCCACTAGCTTACACTATGGAATGGGGATGGGGGTGCTCACGTGGGCTCACTTCCTTCGGGTTTGAGTTTTCCCTCTCACCCTCCCCTGTCGCCGGTGACTGAGCGCGTCTGCTGTAGGATGGCCTTAGCCATCCCTCCTTCACCAGTGTTTGTGGTTCTCAGACTGCTTGTGTCTTGTTGCCAGGACTGAGCTCCCAGCCCCCTCATGCCCAGTCTGGACTTGGAATCTCCAGGCTGGTGATGCTCATAGCATCTTCCTGGCTCTTGTTTGTTTCTCCTTACTTGCACCCATGTGCCTGGACTCCAGCTGCTTCTCAGCACGCTTTTCTCTACCTTGACACTCAATATTTGCTAACCCCAGTTCCACCAGTCCAATCCCGGCCTACACCCATCAGATGAGGTTTTTAGTAAAATTGTTCTTTTCATCTAGAACTAGGGAAAAAAAAGAGACATATGCACAAGAGGAAAAGGTCACAGTGGTTATAGGATCTTTGCTTATAAAACCAGATTGCGGGCACATGCGTTGGACCTGATTCTACATGTGGGTATCCTACTTCTCCCATCCTACACTCCTCGTCTAGGCATTAGGAATTACTACAGGACGGAGAGCTGAGTGTGCAGTCAGGAAGCTTCATGTTGTGCTCCAACCCCAAATACAAGCGAACGTACGTGGGCAGAATACACAAGTCAGACAGAAAGACGAGAGCTTCAAGCTCTGACAACTGAGACGACCCAACAGAGAAACACAGCACATGGAGTATTGGCCTCAGGCTCTCATCATACTAGCCATTCAAAATTTCCCTCTTGCCATGTAACCAAATGAGCTACAGCAGCAGTGTTTTCCTCGTACTTACCCCAGAAGGTAGGGAGTGTTGGGGGAAATTCCTATTTTATAAGCTCAGGCCTGAATGAAGACAGAGATTAAAAACAATTTTCTCACACCCTCCAGACAAATTTTCTTGACCCTTCCGCCTCCTTACTGTCTAGACATGAATGTGTTTGTTGCTATTGAATTATTTCCAACTTGAATTTGACCCCATGGAGATTGGAGAAAAGAGATGCTCAAAGAGCTAGTAACATTTCCTCCCAGAAGATTATAAACCTAAGCAGGGGTGAGACGAGACTTTCATAACTTCTACACATAACAGATGTGCACACGGAGCAGGTATTTCATAAGTGGTGGAAAAAAAATAGGAACTTGGTCCATTTGACTTTTAGTAATTTTTGGTGGCAAGCACCAGACTTACTGAAGTTCGTTGCAGTGAGAATCCAAGTGAAAAAAAAAATCCCAGGAAAAGCTGCATACCTGGACTTATGAAGAGCAGGAACCACAGTGAAGTGGAGCTATAGGAACAGCAAGAATTATGGCAGATACAAGCTGTACGTCTCCACGCCAGTGAAATGGTCTTGATAGGTGATGCCTGGGTCAGCAGCATTAGCATCATGTGGGAACTGACCCGCCAGCTGATATTGATCCCATGCCTGCAAAGGTTTGATAGTCTCTGTTCTAGTTTGCTGCCATTACTTGGTATGGCTCAGCTATTTCCTATAGGTTTGCTTCTCTCCATTGTGAGAGAGGCTGCATTTGTATGATGACTGGGGTTCTACGAGCCCGGGTAGCATGGGGAATGAATCTACTTTGGTCTATCTAAAATAGGGAGATTGACGTTTCCAAGATCATAAAGGCATAGTAAACTATTTTATGAAAATGCTTTATAGGAAGTGAGGCTTTCTGCTTTGTTCTCTCTATAGCTTCTCTCCCCAAGCAGTGTGGATAGTTGAGAGTTTACGATAACGAAACACTGGGAACCTTGCATCCTTGTAACGGAAGGTCTCGCTTCTCCATTGCAGAGCTTCTGCCTCTGGGAGAGGAGCTGCCTTTGATGTGTAGGGAGGACTGACCCCAGGGGAAGGATATGTGACAGGCACGTATTTTAGAAATGTTTTGCAGGTAAAATTTTCATCCATAAAATCATATTAACATTTCAAACATCTGACCCACCAGAATTCAAAGACGAAGTCTCCGGTGAGAGTCTCCCTCCTCGTAGAGAGCTACATTTTTCTAGGGCAGAGAGAATGTGATTTTCTCCAAGTGCTTTAACCATGCCCCTGACCTCCATTTCAAAAGCCAACTCTTAGCAAGCTGAGGGGGTCGGGTATAGGATGACAATAAAGGGACAGAGCAAAGGTAGGGAAAAAAATGTACTCTGCTTACAGCTTCTGTCCCAATGAGGGAAAAAAAACGTGCCACCTCTGAGATCTGCATGGAATCACTGAGACATCATGTAAACAGAGCATGATTATTATGAAGCCGATGGCCAGCGTCCTAGGAAACCTTCAGCAACGCACAGTCCTGCTTTGATGCTCTTCAATGTTCAAAATCGCCCCCCTCATTTCCTTTGAGTACCCTATAAGTAGCAGACGCATCCAGCATAGAACTGCTTCATGACAGCTGTGAAGCAACTAACTGAAAAAAATGTCATTACCAACAACTAACATCCAAAAACATTAAGGGGATAAGGAAGGGACGCAGCACAGGTATGGATGGGCCGGGCTTGGTGGGTGGGGCCTGGAAGACTCCGTGGGAAGGAGACTGTTGCACCTGTAACTGTTATGTACCTCATCACCAGCCTTCGGTCTTAGACTTACTGTGAATTTTTGGTTAATATATTTGCTGTCTATTAGAAGACTGTGTTTTTATTAGACTGATTGAATTCAGGGTGAAATATGTGAACGGATTTGAGTTTAGTTAAATAAACGAAAGTGAAATTTATAATTTTATTATTACTAATGAGCAACAATATCCCCTTCTGACCAAATATTTTCTTTAAACGGCTGATATGGAGTTCCCTGGTGGTGTAGTGGCTAGGCTTTGGTTCTCTCAACGCTGCGGCCTGGGTTCGATTCCCAGCCAGAGAACTATTAAAAATAATAATAATAAATAAATAAATGGCTGATATGGTGCTGTCTAGCCCCAAGTAAAAGTGCTGCTGAGAAGGCAAAACTGTTCAGGTAGCACGTTAGTGGAAATGATCATTTTGGCTATCATTCCGAGTGCCTACTGGGTGCCAAACACCACCAAGAAATTAACATGTATTACGGCTGGTACTCATAAATGTGTGATGTAGGTATTGCTATCTCTGTTCATATCTATTGGTCTACTGGTGTAAATGTCCCCTGACATGATTATTTCCCGTGGCACGCATTCACTGCATAAATATTTACACTGAACCCCAAACACCATTGAAGGCCCTGCTCTTTTTCAGCTTATATTGTCACAAATAATCAGCAAACAGATAGGATAATATCTGCTAGCAATAACGCTATACAGAAAATTACAGTAGGCTAATGCGTAGTAAATGAGTGACTACTTCGGAGGAGTGATCAGGGAAAGACTCTGGGAAGGTGACATACAAGCCAAGACCTAAATAACTAGAAAGTACTGACCATAGAAAGGACAGAGGGCCTTCTCAGCAAGGGGAACTGTTAGGTTAATTACCCTAGAGTGGAAATATCCCTTCAGATATATAATGGACACCTAAGTCTTAACATACCCATAACAAGATTTAAGGGGAAAAAAATTCTCCATTACTTCCTTCCAAACTGATTTTCCCTCAGTCTTCATAATTTAGTAAGAAGAAGAGTCAACCCTACACATCAAAGGTAACACCTCTCCCAGGTGGTCAAGAAATTAACAACTGTTAACTCTTCAGTTCCCAGGGTTAATGCATTAGCAAGTCCTATTGGCTGGCATTCTAAAACATATCTAAATTCCACTTCTCTCCATCTCCATCAAAGTATTATCACTTTGACCCTGATAGATAAAATTGGAAATAATCAGATGTTGTTGGCTGGTTGAGTCGGTAAAGAAACTGTTGGACTACTACTCAGTAGGAAAAAGCATGCAACGACTTGGATGAACATCCAGAAAATAATGCTGAGTGGAAAAAGCCAATCCCAAAGGGTGACATACTGCATGATTCCATTTATATTAACATTCTTGAAATAACAAAATTATAGGAATGGAGAACACATTAGTGGTTGCCAGCAGTTAGGAATGAAGAGTGGAGGCAGGAGGGATCTTATAGACATGCACATGTTTTGTATCTTAGCTATATTACTTCCAGTGTCTTGAATGTGATACTGTAGTTTTCAGTCTGTTAGCATCAGGTGAAACTTGGTAGAGGCTACAGGGGATCGCTCTGCATTATTTCTTACAACTGTATGTGAAACTGAAATCATCTCAAAAAGACACCTTTTTTTTTTAAACTTTTACGAGTTGGAATCATCATCAACATAAATCAAGTGACCAAATATATATGGGTGAATTTCTGGAATCTGTATTTTATATCATTAGTCCATCCGTCTTGCTCTAATGCTACAGAGTTTTAATTGCCTTAATGTTTTAATAAAGACCATCTATCTGATAGTGTATATATTTCAATGTCATTCTTTTAAAATATGACATTAGTTATCCTTGGTCTTTTGCATTTTTTCCCATGTAGTTTAGAATCAGCTTTTAATTTTTATTAATAAAAACATTTGCTAGAATTTTGATGGAGATTTTTGGGGTATATAGATTAATTTAGAGATAATTGACAATATTGAACCTTCTAATGCATGAGAAAAACCCTTATTCATTTAATTTAATTTCCTCTAAAGAAACCATGAACATCTTTTATTAAATTCAATTCTATATACAGTTGACCCTTGAACAACACAGGTTTGATTTTTTCCAATAAATATATACAGTACTATAAATGCATTTTCTTTCTTATGATTTTCTTAATAACATTTTCTTTTTTCTAGCTTACTTTATTATAAGAATATAGTACATAATAAACATAACATACAAAATATATGTTAATTGACTATTTGTTATCAATATAGCTTCCAGTCAACAGAAGGCTGTTAGTGGTTATATTTGGGGGGAATCAAAAGTTACAGAGATTTTTCACCATGCCACGGTTTGGTGCCTCTAACCAACATGTTGTTCAAGAGTCTACTATATTGTTTTTATAGTAATGATAAATTGTATTCATTTTATTTTATTGTAATTTGTTGGTTTAAGGATGATTGATTTTTATATATTGACCTTTTATTGAGTAATCTTGCTAAATTTACATCCACAATAATTGTTTGTAGAATATTTAACTTTATCTACATATCAGTGGTATTTTAAATGAAGTGTCAGTTCCATTTCTTATTTTCAACATATTATGTCTCTTCTTGCTCTGTCAGACTAAGAATTTTATTGCTGCTACACTGACAATGAATAAAAGGTTGGTAAATTACAAGCTTACAGTTTTGTCTCAAACCTATCAGACATCTGAAAACAGCCTGAAGTTCAAGGCTAGACCATTTCCCTCCCTCCACTAAGAAAGCTAGGACACCTATCTCTGTCACTTGTGGCAGAGTACAGGTGGAATATATAGTCAGTATTACAAGAGGGTAAGAAGAAATAAGTTAACATATTAATGAATTATTAAAGACTTAGTGTAGATTGATATGAAAAGGAATTTATATCTACTTGCAGGCTCTTTTCAAAGGACCTTCATTCACATGGTGTTCACAAGAAAGTTTCAGGTCAGGGCAGGAGACTGGAGAAGGTACAGGTGTGAAGAAGGAAATTAATTGCACTGTGAGAAGTAGATGAAGGTCCACCACCCAATGCTTCCTTTAAAAAACAAGCTACTGCAGTCAAGGTAGAAAGTCTTATTGCTTCTAGACACAAGTAAAACCCACTGTTGCTAGGGGAAAGAGAGGGGTGAGAAATCATGGATCCAGTCCATAACCTAGTTCCAAAGAATCTTTGGAGAAACTTGAAGAATATCAATAATATTTACCTCAGTTTCTCCTATTTTACATAAGATGTCTTGTATTCAGTTTAAAAATAGAACACATAATAATAATAATAATAATAATAATAATAATAATAAAAGTGAAACTAAGTCATTATCAAGAGACAAAATAACCAATAGAACCAGACTCAGAGGTGACTCATGTTAGAATTTTAACAGGTGCTTTAAAAAGGTTATGATTAAATTTTTAAAAGATCTAGTTGAAAAGGAGGGTAACACATACAAAGATAAGAAATTGTTTCTAAGAGATGGAAATTAAAACAGAGAAAACGAGCATCCTTTAATACATATTATATGAGCTGAAAGACAAATTTAAAAAAATTTGAACAATGTGTTCAAGAACGGTGAGACTGGCTTGCCAGTGCTCACAATCTCTCCACTCTGTGTAAGCTCTGGGAATTTTTCAGATATAACTCAATTTCTTCTCTACCTGTATGCTTGAAGTTTCACTCTGTGCCTGTGCAGCATAGTGTAATACCAAGCAAGGCGCTATGTAGATTTCTGGAGCTCTTTTTTTCCTGCATATTTCTCTCCTCAAAATTCTGTCCTGTGACTTCTAGTTGCCACAGGCTCCCTAATCTTTGCTCTTCATCTCCTTAGCTACCTGAGAAAAATAGGTCTCCCTTTTGGTTGCCTTCATTCTCAGGGAAGTAGGACTTACATTGTTTGTTTCTCTTCTCTTGGGGTTTACAGTCATGCACTGCTTGCTGTCCAATCTGTACAAAAGCAATTGTTCTATACATTTTGTCTGGTTTTCAGTTTTTTTTATGATGGGAGTTCAAGGGCAGTCTCGTTGCACCAACATTTCTCAAAATAGAAGATCATATTGTACTTTTTTTGTTTGCAGTTATGTGAATAGTGTATTAAATTTCTAGTATGAGTTTAAACGTTGGAAGAGGAGTGAGAAATTACAACTTCCCATATGTGCCTAACTTCCTGGCTTTGAGCAAATGTGACACCATCTCTACAACTCTGTCTTCTCATCTATAAGTTGAGAGATTTGTATAATACTTAATTGCTTCCAACTTTCTTCCTAGCATGAATATTCTTAATTTATTGTAGAGAACCATTGGTATGATTGTCAGGTGGATAGTTTGACCTCTGACAGTTCACCTGAAAGCTGATTTTCAACATCACTCCTTAGAGCAAGACAAAAGACTGTAGTCTCAAATTGCTGTGCTGTTGCAAGTACTGTTTACAGTAATAGGAAATGCATGTAGGCATCCCAGTGATAATGGAGCTTTCAATTTATTTTATGAACCAGGACAAGTATCCAAAGAATGGTGGATTTCAAAGTAAACATCCAGCATTTCAGCATAGAGTCAGCAAGGATCAGTCAGTTCAGACGTTTTCCAGTACTTCCCTTATCCCCCTTCAGAATCAAAACACCTGTGAAATCTACCAACTGCTTAGGCACCTGTTGGCTGACTTTGTTGTGAGGGAAATACTAGCGGAAAAAGAGGGTAGTTAGGCTGCAAAGAAAATCCAAATAATGATAATCTTCTTTGGTTTCAGATTCCTTCCAATCATATAACTGCAGATTAAAAGACTCACTCTAGCCTTTTGAAGTCACAGCAAAGATATTACAGTGTTTCTGTTGATTCTCAGAGCAAGAGCCTGAGAAGAAATGTCTTCTGATGTAGGCTGTTCTCTTGAGATGGAGCAGCTTAGATTCTTCTGACCTTCTGTGCCTCAGCTGACTCATGTCTGAACTTTTGCCTACGTATTAAGCCATCATCCTAGCTGAAGGGAAGTTTTCAATGTAGTATTTCAAATAAAGCCTTAGTGGAAGCATTGTTTCTAGAAAGCATGGTTTGTAGAGCACATGTTGAGGTTCCTCTCACCCCTATTAAGATATCTATTTATGTCAAATTCATAGAATATTAAAAATGAAAGGGACTTTAACAATAACCTGTTCTCCTCTACCACTTTACAAAAATATCCAAGTAAGTCATTGAGTAATATTGTAATTCCCAAGGGAGGAGAGCATGTCCATACATTTTAAACATGAGTAAAAACAAAAGTGGTTTCTACTTAACTCTCTCCTAAAGTAGAAAATTTAATTAACCAGGCTCCCTTTTCTTCCTAGGTTATTACAGCGATATTTATTTTAATTGAATGTAAAATTATAGAACAAATTTCAGTAGAGTTTATTTTATTTTACTTTATGTTTTGTTTTTATTTTATTTTATTTTTGCAAGACAGTAGTGTAGAAGTGAATTGCAGATTAAGATGAATAAATAGTAACTCACAGGCATGCATATGAATGAGCCTGGAAACTTTCTGATCTCACACATGGAACGAGTCCTTAGGATGTTGTGTGTCCTTTTACATCATCATCCTCCCATCTATTCCACACCACATGTCAGGTACGACTTTAAAAAAATAAAAACCCTCCCCGCAAAACAGAAAACCATCCTATTCTTGCCCTTCCCTGGAGAACTGAAGAATAAACTTGCTTCAGTTCAAAGGAAACTGGGTTACTCTGGACACCTTTACACCTCTGAAATAAAGAGCTCCAGAGAAAAATCTTTCAGGAGAGAAGTAGGTGTGATTTTGCCTCTTATATGTAAGCAAACTTGCAGTTCAGGATGATTTTAGGTATAAAAACTGATACTAAGAGGCATTGTGTATTATTTATATGTATCCTGAATGTAAGACTTAGTTTACATATGCTCATTTGGAAATCTATCTATGGTTCTTCTTTCTCCAGAAAAATGTATTACCTTTTATACATTTTATTCAAGAGCTAAAAATGCTTTTAAGATATCTATCCTTAGGTAGCAAAGTACAAGAAGAGAAAGAACCTTGGAATTAGGAGTTTACAGTGCTTTATAACCCTAAATTCACTACTGGCTGAACATGCAACAATTGTTATGAAAAATGATGATAGAGATAATGACAATAAGTATTATCAAGTACTTATGTGCCAAGAGCTTTGCATGCCTTATGTAATTAAATCCTCATAAAAATCCAAACAGATGGAAACTGCTATTATCTTGCCTGACTAAGAAGTTTGGTGATATGCCCTGAGTCAGAAACTTCTAAATGGCTCAGTGGGGATTTGAACCCAAGTCTGGCAGATCAAAGAATGCATGATTCAATGTCAATGCTTGACAGTTTGGAATGGGAGGAGAGGTGGGTGTGGTTTCGTTGGAAGTCAAAGTAAAATAGAACTGTTGACAGCACCTTGATGTCACATGAAGCACTCTGATTTTAGTGACTGTTTTTCTTACATATTTGTATATACACTTCAGTGTCCATGTGTTTTGAAGCTCAGAAAATGAGGACATCCCGGAGGGCAGATCTCCAAGGTCAAGATTTGGCATTTGGAATTTCTGACTGAACTCTAGGATATTTTAAACCTCCCTGTCAGACAACTCCCTTTTGACTGCGCAGACTCTAGAGCATAAATTAGTTCAGCAAATGTCTGCATTAAATTACCCTGCATACTTTGTCACTCCCAATTGCCTTGATTTTAATGGATGCAGAGGAGAAATTCTATGCATTTGGTGACATATCCTTAATTCTAGCCTACCAAGGTTTTCACCTGGTACTCTTCGACAGTAGATAATTCATGTCCACTATCCAGTGTCTCAGACAACAGTGCAGCAGGGTCTTGCCCTCTATGCAAAGTTTGTTAAAATTGTCCATCTGAGGAATTTCTGTCGTCTTCTTGGAGTCACAGGTAGCCAAGACTGCCTCTGTGTTGCTCATTTTCTTCCCTTGAATATTTATGCTCTTCTTGCCCATTGGTTTTGAAAGAGGGGGTATGGAAATTGATTGGCAGCACTGGCAAATAGCTGATGGAAGAATTTGGGCTCTGAATGAGAATGAGTCACTAATGACAGAGCTGTGCCCTGTGTGATTCATGCATATGGAGTAAGGAAGCTCTGGGGTTTCCTCCATGCATGCATTCTTCTGCAGTGCTGATCCCAGCAGGCAGGAGGGAGTACTTTCTTCACTATGTGGACTCAAGGATATTCATCACCCTTAGTATTCAATGGAATGTACTATGCCAAATCTTTAATTTCAAGATGGCATTGCTCTATGGACCCTTCAGAAGCATGTATCCACTGGAGGCATTTCTGACCTTGAAGTTGTTAGCAATCTGGATTAGAAGACTTACCATTATCTAGCACGGGATGCTTTGGTTATGGGGCTTTATTTTCCATGGGAAGCAAAGGAATCACTTCCTCCACTGAAAACCCAGTTTCTTATCATCCATCTCCCCTTCACTCTCTGTCCTTTTCTATGGGTTTGGAAAACACAAAGAATAATCATTCTTGCTCACTCACTTCTAAATATGGTGTCTTCAAGGTGCGAAAAGTGAAAAACCCAGTCCATTTATCAGTTGTTTGTTTTATAATAGGAGAAAACGAAACAAAAAAAAAACTGGCGTAATAGATTTCCTCCCCACAGCCTGACACTAAATGGAAACATCACAGTGTGTGTGGAGTATTTTTTCTACTTTCTAGTGATTTTCACATGATAAGCATTCCATAAATATTTGTTGAACAAATGAATGAAAACACACATGCACTCACATATAAATTTGAATTCTCTGAGATTCCCAGGAAGTAAATTGAGGTAGGAAGGTAAACATTATTTTCTCTACATATGGGTGAGGAATAAAGCACAGGTGAGGCCACCGAGGAGGGCAATTACATAGCTGTCTGTCACTTCTACAGTAACACACTGCAAGTGTGGAAGTGACTAATCTGTCCCCTTGAATGGCCGGGATATTTTTTAGCAGCACAGAGGTGCAGCCTAAGTGCTCTTAGAAGAAACTTCCTGACCCTTAGAACTCCCCTACCTTTAAAAGCAGTGCTGAAAGGGATGAGAACCAGGCAGAGGAGGGGGAGAAAGAAACCAGATAACCAGGAAGAGAGAGGCCCAGAGCCATAGGAAGGACAAGTCACAGAGAAGAAAAGATAGGATGGGACTGGAAACTGGCCAAGATGTAAATACTGACCATGTGGGACTGGAGAACGGACAGGTCTCATTGGCTCCATCTCAGCTCAGTAGTCAGAACCCCTCTGCTGGAACCACCAGCTCTGCCAATAACCTTCATATGATGAATCACTGGTCTTTGGGCAGAGTCACCTCTAGTGTCTTTTGTTTATTTTGTCCAAGCATAGAGATTCTGGGACACCAAAAAGTGATAATGCCACTATTGGTACTTTAAATTTATTATTCCCTGTCTGATTTAAAAAAGAAATTAACTAAGTTGGGCAAACGTACTGGCTCGGTCTTTCTTCTCAACTTACGGTTACCTGCTGTCATTTTCATGCTTTTTACCCTTACTGTGCTTTTCGGCAGCAATAAAAACTTTGGCAATGAGACTACTTACTTTCAGAGATTCCCAGTCTTTACTCTGTACCTTCAGAGTCATGTCCTCAATATGTACATTCTTTTGAATTATCTCTTCTTTCCTGCCTGCTGCTAAATATACCCACATGGGACCCCACATAATTTAGTCTATAACAGGAATGGATTTACAAAACTTAAGTTTTTGATCATCAGCGTCCCTGGTATCATAACCTCAGCACTCTTTCCTGTAGCTTTCATTTTACAGACATATAATTTCCTCTTCCAGTTTCAGGCACACCTCTCTCACGGTGCTCTTTGTGGTGATGGTCATGCTAGAAGGCACTGAGCACTCAAAATCTCTACTAGGACTAGGACTGACAAAAAAACAGTGTCAAGTATCCAAAGTATCCTTAGACAACATGACCTGAAAACAAGAGTACAAGTCTCCAAATTCATGGAGCAAGATTGTAAAGCATAACAAAATCCTCCCACTGATGACTCTGCTTTATTCAAAAGTAGAATTAATGCCCAAGGTCAAGTCTTGAGCATAATTTTTAAGTAGGCAAAATTGGTTCTTTCATCTTAACCCAGCAAAGTGGGAAAGGTCATTTGGCTTTATGCTCATTTCAGAGCTGGTGCCAAATGCTGTTTAGGGTAGAACACAGTCACACATGGCTGCACAGGCAGACCTGGGTCTCATAGGTAAGAGGGGTGCTTGTGTGGAAAGAGTTGACTGAAAAGTGTCCTGTTCAAGTCAAGTTTCAGTGCTATTGGGGTTGATTACATCCATGAATGACACCTTGCCTTTCTTTGATATCTGGTCTTCTGGGAAGGTCGCCGTAATACTTTCTGAACACTTGCAGATTTCTGTCATATTATTTTCATAAGCATAATAGGGTAAACAGCAATGTCCTTAAAGTTTGAGCTCCCAGTTTGAATTCTAGCTCTGACATAGTCTACCTGTGTCACATTGTGCCAAATGTTTCATTTTTTGTCTCAGTTTCTCATTTTTAACCTGAAGACAGTAATAGTTTCCTTGTTGGATGGCTGTGGGTACTACTATTAATTATAAATCAAGCATTTGTAGGATCATAGTGGTCATTAGCCATCATGGTCATCATCATCATCAATATTATTGTTATTTATTCTTCTGGCTTTTGTCTGAACTCTCTAGACCAATAAAAATTTTCTAGAAACCAGTTTTTTTGTTATTTCCTTATAAAAAAATTATTCTGATAGCAGAACTTCTGGGGGTTTAAATTCTCCTTTCTTCTTCTCCTAATAGTTTAGCCCTTACTGCTAAAGATTATTTGCCCTTAGCAGCAATAGGATATAGAATGTGTGTAGTAAGAGCATGTAAGTTAATTAACGGCTTATGACATTGTGGATGGGTTATACGGGTTTCATGAAATCCAAACATTGAGTGAACTACGTGTGAGACAATACATGGCAAAGCTTGGATCCGAGCCATGGTCTTAACATCCATGCTCTTAACCAACTCTACTTACTATACAGTCAGAAATTATTGAGAACTTTTTAAACTCAAAATGCAGTAATATTTTTTCACATCTCCATTGTTTATTTCTCCCATCTTGTCCCCCCAGTCTTGTGGGCACCTTCATGGTCTTGAGCTCTAGAGAGAGAATGGGCTGCATTAAGGAGAGTGGTGGAAGCCAAAGAGAGAGGAAGAAAGCAGAATCAAAAAGCATGTGACACCAAAGCAGCCCCAAACTTCAGGGGAAAAACATGGAAAGGTGTGCGCTATCCTCTGGTGATCCCTTCTTTGCCATTTTCTCCCCTGTGGGTTTTTCCTTTTCTTTTTTTCCTGAAATATATTCTGTATCCTTCAATCCTTGAAGATTTTTAATCTCAATTTTCATAAACCAACTACCCACTATGAGTTTAACTGATAATAGCTTAAAAGGTTCTCTCTCCCCCCAGGGACATTTTCCTTTTAATAGAAGACGTTTTGCAGACTAAAAATACTTCAAGATCAAAAGCAATGAATATTTTATGATGGGTTTCTGGCACCAAGATAATTAGTGAGGAGGATATCTCTGGACTGATGGCCAGAATACGTCGATCTTTTTCTTATTATAATACGTTCTTGGCCATATGGTCTGGAGCCCAGACCATAAGCAAAGGAATATGGTTGAAGGAAAAGGAAGGGGGAAGAATGGAAAGGAACGGTGGTGTCTGACAAGATTTTAGATGGAGCTATCTGGCTTCCTTTCTTGGAGGTTCTCAGATATCCACAGCTAAGCCACTCTATTCTCATGGGCAAGCCAGGGCCTACACAAATATCTTGAACCAATCATACCCTTAAACAACCCTGGAGTCCTGAATTGTCCCGGAGCCACAGATGACATGATGCTGATCCTACGCCCTGGCCCCTAAGCTTGTTACTTGCGTACGCACTGTATCTTCTGGAACCAAGCAGATTGGGATCCCAGTTGAACCACTTACTGGTTAAGTGGCCTTGAGTAAGTTATTTTTCCTTTTTAGCCTCAGATTTTTGATGACTATAATATAGACAATAATCTACATATTGTCTACATATTGTAGGGTTTCTAAGAGAATGAAGACCAACCGTGATAGCAATTAGCAGTACTAACCCTGCGTGTGTACTACGTGTAATGCCAATTATGTCATAAACAGCAGCACCTTTGGCGTGGTGAAAACTTGGGTGCAAACTTATTGAAAAGCTTTCTTCAGGTCATGCAGTGAGGAAGGGGCTTTACTGGGGTACTCCCACGTCTGTCCGGCTCCAGAACCTATGACCTTAGCCCAGAGTCTGGCACAGACTCTGAGTAGCACAGACTTGATCAGTGGCCACGACTCT
Source organism: Lyroderma lyra (assembly GCA_004026885.1). Classification (NCBI taxonomy): domain Eukaryota; kingdom Metazoa; phylum Chordata; class Mammalia; order Chiroptera; family Megadermatidae; genus Lyroderma; species Lyroderma lyra. Next base: position 47,403 of record PVJL010000582.1, read on the forward strand.
TTATTACCCAAGCCCCAGCCTGTTCTCTCAACCAGGCCTGCCTGTCTGGAGCTGGGCGGGCCTTACTTAGCATTCATGTGCTGTCCATGGTAAGCCCTCTGCTCTGACCACCGGCTGTTTCAGACCTCTGCTCACTACTGATGCCAGACACGAGGCAGTTTTCATACTCTACCTGCCTATCCCAGATTTTTCTGGCCACTAATTATTTGGGACTTTTGTCCTTTCCCATCAGTATGACTCATCATGGGTTTAGATGGTTCTTCTGTTAATAAATATTGCCTCATACTAAGCACAGCGTAGCTTGCATTTACCCAGCAGCCCCCACACTACCTTTATTGACAAACACAGAGAGTCAATGCTGTGTGTACAGCACAGAACGGGGAATTGAAGAAATATTCAGAGCATGGTCTCATGCCTTTAAGTCAAGAAAATCTAATCAAGAAGAAAGAAAACAGGTCTCACTGAGGACCCAAATGATCACAGAAAATATCACAGAGGAGGTAAAATATTATTTTGATCTTCAAGACTAAGTCTCGGTAAATGTAAATGAAGTCCTTGGCCAAAAATCTCATGTCTCCCTCTGGTTCTGGTGGGAAGGTTTAGCAAGCACCCGAGAAGAACATAATTACTCAGCAAGGAATATTTTTCTCCTAAAAGAGTTCTTTTTGGGGGTAAAGAAAAATCAGTCAGTCAAATTCTCAAATCCAAGTTTGGAGATAAGTGCATAGACTTGGAAAAAAGACAGTCTCCAGAAGTTCCAAGAAGTTTTTACATAAATAAATCTTTTTTTTTTTTTAATAACACAATCAACTGTTTTTTCAATGTAGAGAAGTGTATTCCAGGCCCTGTAAATATTCCTGGATAATTAAATACAGTGAACTAAACTGGTATTTAGACAAACAATATATTTTAATGAAAGCCTTCAAAGTAAAATTAAGCCAATGCACAATTTCTTTGAAAGAGCATGTATTAAGTGAAGCCAACACGTATTTGCCTTTGTAGAAGCTGATACTGGAGCAGATACAGTTATAATCAAAGCCAGAGCTCTCACTTGATTTTTTTATCCCAACTCATGCATTCTAATTAAAGCCATATGAATGAACTTCAGCTATTAATTTTACATAACCTGATATATGTGCATTGCTGAATAAATCTAGGGTCCTTAAACCAAATTAGAGAAGTTAACTGTAACGGATATATTTGTTGGCTGGGGCCTAACATATAATTTACTTAAACCAATATTAGAATCGAAACCAATGTATCTGTATTTCAACCGCATTTTCCCAACATATGTGATTGTTACATAAATAGGTACATATTCCTCTAGACCACTTCATATTCATGAAACCAATGAATTAACTGCATCCAGCAGATGTAATAGAATAATCACTTCTCCTTCCCTTCCCCCCACCCCAGCTTTTTAAACATCAACTTTAGAAAGTACTTGTGTGAAACAGGTCAGCTAGGGAGCCAGGAGAGTATGTTATGAGACAGAATTAATGAGGGCACTGCTGTCTGTGGGGAGGAATGCAGGGCTGGGAGTTAGTGGTTACAGATTTTGTTCCAATTTTGCAACTAACTTGTGTGTTCTTGGGTAAATCGCTTAACTCATCTGGGCCTCATTTTTCTCAGTTGTAAAAATGGAGATAATGCTTTCCTAATCACACAGGGCTGTTACAAGAATGAAAAGGAGATAAATATATAAACTTACTTTGAAGGGGTCTATTAATCATTACACAGATAATAGGCATTATTGTTACTAATAATTCCCATGTCCTCAGGTTCAATAAATGGTTGTCAGTGGCCACATAAAGTCATAACTTAGAAATAGTCATACCAGATTCGATGGCATGTTTTTCCTTTTTCTGTGAGTCTCAAGCCAGAGCGATATTCTGAGTGGCTAGCCAAGCGCACTGGTATTTATTCCTTATATTAAGCCTCATTACACTGTCCTTGGCTTCTTCAACGGGCAGAAGTCTCACAGCCAAGAAAGAGGAAAAATTGATGCTTGGTATCTGTTACTCGTCAACCTCAGTGTGATCCAAGTAGGGGAAGAAAATGTAGCAGGATTTCTTCCCCCTAAGTAACAAAATAAAGAGCGTACATCTTGGCAAGTCCTGAATAAATGATGAGTATGTTCTTCAAGGGAGAGATAATGAGAAATGCCTCTTCCATTGTGGACAATGCATGATAACAAGAAAATAAATGTTCATCCTGCAGATATAGAATAACATTGGGAAAATTCTCATAGTTTAATTGAAGACCCAGTTTCTCACAGGTGATGGACATCGGCAGATTTCAAGCTGATTTTGCTATAGAACTTTTCACCTCCACATTTCAGTGACTTTATTAGTTGGAAAATGAGAACAACCATTCAACACAATCTATGAAACTTAAAACGACATGTTTTCCTATGGTGTTGCTCTTCCCCTTTCTAGCTCGCTTGCGTGCTCTCTCTTTCTCTCTCCCTCTCTCTCTTCCCTTTCTCTTCCCCCTCCATCTCTCTCCCTCTCCTTCCCTCTCCCTTCCTCCCTCCCCTGCCTTCCATCCCTCCTACCCTCCCTCCATCTCTGACATCTCTCTGACATAACTTCCCAGTAACAGTTGCTGTGGGCAACATTCCTATTATCTAATCCAGTAACTTTCAAAATTTTGTTCTTCACAACAAATTATGTTAAACATGTTTTACATTGTGACAGTAGACATGTACATAATGTTCATATCTATGCAACAGAAACAAGATTTGTAGAAAATTTCTTATTATAATACTATATGATACCCATGACATTTTTTATTTGATTCTATAATATTTCATTAAATATTGCTGGTTGTTATCCAATTGATGTCATGATCCACTAATCAGAAGATGTCGCAGTTTAAAGAGCATTGATCTAAACAAGAGTTTTTTTTTTTTATTTAAAGCACCTCACAAGTGTCCTGAATGATGAGAGATTTATGTATTCACAGGAGCATGTTGACTGATAGAATTCTCTTGCGGTATTCCCAGGAAAATTTGTTTTAAAACGTGTATTCTAAAAGAGTTGACAAATTATTGTCTGTAGGGCCACTTTTAACTGGGTGTGAAACCTACCTGAGAAATAATTTATAAAACTTCTGAGTTTTAGTTTATTTATTGGAAAACAAAGAACAATCTAGTCAACCTCATTGGCGAGAAATAACGTGGTAATATGTTTGTGAGTGATCATGATATACCATAGATATTCAAGAAATACTGGTTTCCTTCTTTCTCTCTAACCCCCTTCCCTGTTTTTTTTGTTTTGTTTTCTCTTTCCTCCTTCTTTCCTGCTTTGGAAAGCAGCGCTGTAGTTACCTACAGGACAGAACCTGGAATGGTTAGAATGGAAGGTGTAATGATCATACTGTAGGTGGTGATTTCATGGGCTAAGAAGTAAGGCCAACTACTCATGAGAAGTTATAGGATCTGTTGGCTTTATGTTTTATACTTGGGAGTCTTTCTACCCTAGTGAGGCCTCAAATTGGGGTAAGTCCTGACAGCAATGGTCTTCAAACCATACTAATCCACGTAGCACGATTGCCAGAGATTTCAGCACAGGTCAGTCACAGGAAAACATGAGATACTTATTTTCCTACAACACTTTACTTTGTTTCTCCCTCTCTGTCTTTGTCCCTTCCAGGACCCTGGTGTCCCCTTGCTGCTGCAGTCATTAATCAGACTTCTCTCACTCTTCGTATCAGGGTTCATACTTATCTCTCCCACACATCTCCTATCAAAACAACAATTTGTTCAAGATTCTCTTTGAGGATAAAGAGCAATTAGATAAGTCAGTTTACTCACAGCAGCTGATATGAAACTAATGAGAAACAGGTTATCAATGTGTTTCTTCTTATCAGTTCTCAAACTTCTGCTGGCTCCTAAATCCCCTACAGAGCTTGTGTCATTCTAGAGCAGGGATGTCTAACCTTTTGACTTCCCTGGCCCACATTGGAAGAAGAAGAAGAATTGTCTTGTGTCATACACAAAGTACACAAACACTAACGATAGCCAATGAGCTATCTTCAAATTCATTTTTGAACCTGATGTCCCAACCTGGAGGCTTGTGGCTTGTACCTCTTTAATCAAGATCTATGTACATGAAATCGTGATCTCTAAAGTAGGGTTCCCATACCTTTCCCCTTGTGGAGGGTTTCCCCCACTTCCAGTCTCATAAGGGAATCTTAGAGAAAGTGACTGGAGATGATTTCCACCATGGTCTTTGGATGAGAATTCCCCTTAACTTTCTCATTTTTACAAAAGTCCAAGCTCATGCTCACTCTGTGCCACTGCAGTTAAGTAGACAAGACACCTAAGGTCCCTGTAGATGAAGTTTCAGGGAGCAGAGGGCCATCATGCTGGCCTCTACTCCCTATGCAAGGATTTCTTGAGGAACAGAAATCTAGCTTACAAGTACTTTTTGCATTGGCTTATGTATTTCACCAAAAGTGAATTTGGTGAGAGGTAGATAAGAGGTAAGCTTGAGAACAAACTGGTCAACGCTAACAGTCTAGTCTTACTCCAGGTTCTCATTTAATATGTCACCATCCAAATTTCACAATAATTTTTCTTCATTCTTAATTCTCAGTTGAGCATTACAGTGGGGGCAGTGTCCACTCCTATGGCAATGGATTTTATTATATTTCCATTAACTGATAACACACTACTTCCCTTGCACCCTCTCTTCCTTTGTCTCTTCTTCTTTGAATTCGTGGATATTAAGTACTTTTAAGGAGCCAGGTATTGGAGTAGATGAAGGGACATTAATGAGCAACAGATACTGTAACTGCATTATAGGATTTAGCATATGGCAACTTGACACATATTAGTCATTCAAGTATATGATTAAAAACTGGAATAATAAAAGTGAAGGAAAGGCAGAGGAGACTGAAAGAATAATACTAAAGAGCTCTAATGTAAATGGGAAATTAAGGTCAGGGAAGACTTGTCTGTGGAAAGGATCTGTAAGAACAATCTAGAGAAGGAATAGGAAGCAGCCTGGTAGAGGGCTGGGGGCATGTGATTAACCAGAGGGAAGACTACTTGGAAAGGAACAGTTGTGAAAGTGCATCTGAGGAGAGACTGGTGCTGCAGGGGTAGGTATAGGAAGCGAGGAGGAAGAGTTGATGTAAAGTTGTCACTGGATTCCATCTTTACCCAAAGAACAAGAAGAAGCAATTGACTGATTTGAGAAGGAGATAGGAGCACCCTTTATTTTCCAAGTGTTATTCCTGCCTGATATTAGGAAATGTTTTGGAGGAGGACAAGAGTGACTTCAGGGATTGGTGGTGTGTCAGTGTGAGCAGTGATGAAGAGGTGATGGTGGCTTGGATTTGAGTGGTGGCTTTGAAGTCAAAGGGACCTGAACTAAAAACGTACTTCAAATATGGAATTGACATGGCTTTTTGGAGTATTGTGTCCTAAGGTAATTTTTCTTCAAATTCTTTCTCTACCCGTGATCTGAAGTTTTAAATATTATTTTCTGGCATCTGTCTAATCGCATTCTTATTATACAAGGTCACCACCATCTGCATTGCTCTCTGTCCTTCCTCATTCCCAGGTGTCCTAAACAGGAAGTTCTAAGATCTTCCCATGAAGTGACTCATCTCTTACCATTATCCAACCCACATGGGATTTTTACATTAGCAGCAATGGCACTAAAACAATTCAGTGTTCAAAATGGCAAATGACTTTTCAAAATTACATATTTCTATCCCTGAGAGTGCTTAAAAACACAACTCCCAAGCTGTAAAACTTATCTCCTAGCATGATAAAATGAAAAAATGTTTAACTTCATGCCATTGTACCAGGCTTCAAAATCATGTGTTTACATAAGCTTAAAGAATTCCGCCTTGTGTATGGTTTTAGGTCCCTTTTGGTCTACTTTCAAAAGTGAGGAAAAGCTTTCCACACTAGCTTCTGTGTCTGAAACACCACACGCATTGCCCTACAGTTTCCTTCTTACTATTGCAATGCACCTCTCTTGTAAAACTAGCCTAATGTATCTGAACATATAACTTCACCTCAACACACACGAGTTCCTAAATAGCCACAGGTGGAAACCATTATAAGTAATACATAGCTCATCAATTCTTAGTCTGCCAAAGATTTTCTAGAGGAAATCTGCACGGGATAATTTCTTCAGGGATATAGATGAGAGAGACTTTCATGTCCATTGGAGGTAGAACGATATACTGAAGGCATCCCTCAGCTCCTTTTGCTTTCTTCCCCGCAAACAAGATGTCCTCCATTTTTTTTTCCTTCCTCTATGTGAATTCTTCCCCTTCCTTAGGGATCAACTGATCTTAACTCTTCCATATAGTTTTCCCCAAATTTTTCTATATTGTCAAATTACCCTCCATAATTATTTAATGTACTCAAATCTTCTCTTCCCAATAAAAAAATAATATTCCTTAAAACCCCAAACATGTGTATCCTTCACCCTATCCATATCCAGTCCTGTATCCATCTATGCCCTTAAACATGGTAGAAAGCATAAATTATTCTCATTGATTGATAGCTCTTGTCAGATAATGTACTTATTGAACCAAGTGTGGTAACTAAATGATATTCAAAACACTTAATTTTCAAAATTGTCAGACACTTTTTTATCCTTATTCAAAATACAAATTCCTAGAGACAGGATATTAGTTTCACACTGCTGCCTTAATGAATTACCATACACTTACAGGCTTAAAAGAATACAAATGTACTGCCTCACAGTCCTGCGAATTAAAGGCCGAGTTGGATCAATGGAGCTCTGGGTTTCACAAGGCTGAAATCAAGATTGTGATTGGCTGGGCTCTTATTAGGAGAGTCTGGGTAGAATCCCCTTTCAAGCTCACTCGGGCTGTTGGCAGAATTCATTTCCATGTGGTTGTATTATAGGACAGTTTCCTTGCTGACTATTGGTCAAGGTCATTGTCAGTTTCTAGAAGTTGCCCACATTCCTTGATTCCTTGGCTCCTGGCCCTTCTGTTTTCCAAGCCAGCAATGACATATAAGATCTTTCTTTTGCTTCAAATCCCTCTGACTTGCCCTTCTGCTACCTCTCTCATCCGGTTTTCCTCTTCTACTGCACCTCTTTGGCCCTCTGTCCCACTTTTTAATGGTTTATAGGTTATACTGAGATCACCTGGACAATCCAGGATGCTCTCTATATTTTAGGGTTAGCTTATTACACTTTGGGAGCTCCTTCACAGCAATACCTGTGTTGAGCATTTGAATAACCAGGGGGCAGCAATACTATAGGAACATCTTCAGAATCAGCCTACCACATTCAGGAACTCAGTAAGCTGCTCGGGTGATCTTGATGATTAGTCAAATTTCAGAACCCACTTACAAAATAATTGGTGACACAAGTAGTTAACTTGGGATGTACAGAAATAGCTGATTTAAAGGCTGGAGTCATCAATAAAGGCTATACACAGTAAAAAACTTGACATTGATTTCACCCAGTCAATTGAAATTGGCCATAAATACATTTCTTTCTCTGTTCACAGGCAAACACTAAAAATAAAGTAAAATGAAAGGAAAATTAAAACTAAGAAAATTAAAGAGGTGTGATTTTTTTTTTTTTTTTTTTTGTCTTTCTCTTCTTTCCTATGTGATTGTCCTGAGGTTTCAGGCAGCTGTATAGAGAAGTTTCTGTATATCTGGCCATTACCTTTATCTTAACACTGTACTTCTAGCTGTTATATTTGCTGAAAAAACCACTGCACACAATTCTTTTTTTTTTTTTTTTTTTTTTTTTTTTTTTTTTTTTTTTTTTTTTTTTTTGCTGTTTGGTATGTGGGTAGCTCCCTGACTGGGAATTAAACCCAGGCCGCAGCGCTGACAGCACCAGCGCCAAAGCCTTAAGCCGCTACACCATCAGGGAACTCCCTGCACACAATTCTTATCCTGCCACCTTCCCAGATACCTTCATGCACTTGATTGAAGTTTGTATTTCAGCTGTTTACATGCACTTCCTTACATTCTTGTCCATTTATTTTTATATTTGATGGTAGTCTCAGTTTCTATCCTTTTTATGCCTAGATCTTTAAACCAATTGTACATTATTTAGTAGATCAGGAGAACTTAGGATAAAACAGACCAAAAGGCCACCGATGTATAGGTTCTCTAGAGAAACAGACCAGGGTGCCAAAAAAATGTATACACATTTTAAGGGGTGTTATCTATATATTAGTTCTGGTCCAAATGCTGGCAGGCTGGAGATAGTTAGAGCTGACATTTTTGTCTGAGTCCAAAAGTGGGAAAAAAGTGAAATCCCCACTCAAGGCAGTTAGGAAAAAATTTCCCCTTACTCGTGGGAGGGTCAGCCTTTTTGTTCTGATTGGATGGCCCACCTACACTGGGGCGAGCACTGAATCTGCTTTACCCTGTCTACCCATTCAGACGTTAATGTCATCCAGAAATACACTCACAGATGCACACAAAATGCTGTTGTACCAAGTGTTTGGGCAATGAAGTTGACGCAAAAAATTAATCACCATACTGTGGTAGGTTCCATAACAGCCTCCAAAGATACTTACATTCTGATCCCTGGAACCTATACTATTACCTTATATAGCAAAGGACACCTTACAGATGTGATCAATTTAAGGATTATGGAATGGACAAATTACCTTGGATTATCTGGATGGGCTCACAATGTAATCACAAGTGTTTTTATAAGAGGGGGAGAGAGGGAGATTTTACTAGAGAAGAAGACAATATGACCACTGAAGCAAGCTAGCTTTGAAAATGGAGGAAAGGGACCAGGTGCCAAGAAATACAAGGAATGAAGCCCAGAAGAGGCAGAGCACAGGGAGGACATCACAGTCCATCTCTCTCTCCATCCTTTTATCTTCTGCTGAGGCCTCTTATAGATCAAACGCAACCAAAAGGTGAAGGAAAGTCAGCCAAGGTGATAGAGTTGTTAAGTTTTGCCTCTTGGATCTCAAAGGGCAAAGACGAATTTAAAAATGGACTTATTGCCAGTGAGTGGAAGAAAACAAAATAACCAGCATACCATAGAAATACAGAATGGGAGAATTAAAAGAAAAACAAGTAAAATTCAGTCCAATTCCTTGTGTAGATGACAATCCATAGGATCAGAGAGGTCTTGTCTAAGTCCCTGTTTGGAGATTCTGCTATAGTATACAATACAGTCCTTCCTAATCTAAGGGACATGCTGAATTTCATCTGCATGTGGAATTGTCTTCTTAGCATCCATCTGGTTTCTTACCACAGGTAGTTAAAATCTACCTTCATTGGCCTCTTGACTAATTATTCTTCTGAGATTAACAGAGTTTTTTAGAATCAATGGAGGAGTGTTTTATCGAATTGTTTGAGGGGCTCTCAAGTTCTAGGACTGAAGTTCTTCACTAGAACTGTGGAGAGTAGAACAGCCTACGTGGGTTTTGTAGACACACTCACTGGGGAAAAAACCACTTTACCCTCTATGGAGTATACAGATGCAGGGATACAAATCAATGATTTGGGATGATTTGGAAAGTTTTGCTGTATTTATACTGATGCACAAAGCATTATGACTTTCTGAAAGTTTAGCAAATCATAGGCTTCATTTATCTGAATTACATTCACATGTCCTGTCAGGAAAAAAAATTCAGATCCAGTGGATGTGACTATTCAAACTAACTGATCTGTACTCAACAAATGCAGATGCTTTTTAATCCATGTCAGAGTTTAGGTTTCATCACCTCAGTAACCCATTGCCTTGCCCTCCTTGAGGAAAGCAGGTATTTCGGAAGACTCAGAGGCCCTCTGACGTCGCTTCATTGCCTTTACAGTCTGAAGTTTAGGCAGAAGGTACATAAGTCAAGGCCTCTAGTCGGAGCAGCCATCAGCCTCCTTGTAACTAATAAATTGCCATGACATGAAGACATGATGATACCAGTGCTTTAGCATCTGTGCTTTTAAGAGTGGCCCCCAGAATGAAAAGCTGCAGAGTCATCGGCAGCTTCAAGAAAGCATACATTTCTGCAAATTTTGGGAGATGGGTAGAACTTGAGCAGCCAGAGTCCAGGAGAGCAGATATTCAGAGGCAATGGGAAGATGTGGAGATGGGAGGGAGGAGGGGGCCTGTGAATTCAGAGAGGAGAAACAGTGGAGAGAAGATGAGGACAGAAAGACAAAGGGAGCCAAGTAAAAGTTTTTAAAAGTGAGGTGGTGGGAAATAAGACCTAATGAAAGCTTATGATGTGAGCAGTGACATGACGAAGGCCCTGTTAATGGAGCTGAGTCTGCCAACTGTTTACTGAAATGATGAGAGGAGAGAGCGCCAGAAGGAAGGGAGGTCCACTGAGAGCCTGCTCCAGTAAACTACCCCCTTAAGGTTTACATACACACAAAAACGAATTATAAACCTTTAAAAGCATGTATGTTTCTATCATCATTTTATATCACATGTGATCTCATTGTGTTTAAAAGGCAGCAAAGGGCTGCATAAATGGAAAGTTCTCTGCATTAAACATACATACTTACTCTTCTCCAATGCCCGATCAAGGAGCAAGCTAGGTAGGTGGAGAGCGGGTAGGGAGGGTCTTCATGAATAGCTGCCAGCCTCCTCTTTCGGTTTCATGTTACCCTAGGGCATCTCTCATTATGATTTATGGTGCCACCTTCTAGAACCCTCTTTTGGAAGACCCTGCTTCTGCTCCTGCTTTAAAACTCCAGGCCCAGCAAAGACATATGTCCCTATCTGTGCGCCTATGATTACAAATAAAATGAGCAACAATGTTAGAAAGGGGGAAATAAACATCAATATAAACTTCACCCAATACCAAAGAATAGCAAAGAAGACCATTACCCACAGGATGTCAAGCTGGCAAAGCACAGGTTTCTAATCCTGAGGTAACTGAACCCTTGACCTAAGAGTTGGTACAATGTCTGGGTATCTCTGATTTCTTGTTTGCCTTTCTCCTGACTTCCTGCCTTCATATGTGCTATCTCATGTTTCTCTACCAAACCAAAGACCTCTTTAGGCTGAAAATTCACAGATCCCTGGTAGACTTCATTTAATTCAGGTCTGAAGGTCAGTAGCATACTTTTTCATCATCACTTACCAAAACTGTATTTATTCACACAAAAAAATGCTTCCATACTTTTTAGCTCTGATAGTTCATGGGAATCTCCCTTCACCCCATACAAGGGAGAAACTATGATCATGACAGACCCAGTGAATTTATATCTTCAAAAACTTAAAAAAATATGATGTACATAGAAACAAAATGAATATTTAAAAAGTAAAAGAGTTTTTAATATTATCATTTTATCACTTCTAGTTATTATATTGAGAAATCCAGTCTTACAGAATTGTGGCCACCACTGGTCAATTGACCCTGGCTGCATAACATTGTAAGTTTCTTAATGTGTTTGTAGATACTGTCAATGTAAAGCAAGCATGTTAAAGCAAGTAGCATGAATATAATACGAGTGTCTCCTCTAGAAATATGTGAAGATAAACTAGCATGTATTGGGCCCGATGTCATGATAGGTGGGGAGGTGAAGATGGAAAACAAAGAAAATACGGTCTTCAAAGAACTTGCTAGCTAGAAAGGCAATAAAATAAATATTCACGGAATAATTCAAACAAATCCAGAAGAGAATATTGCTTAACTTATGAGATGGTAGGAATCTGAGAAAAAACTAGCGCAGAGAGAGACAGAGACAGAGAAAGAGACACAGAGAGAAAGAGACAGTGAAAGAGAACATTCAATATTCTTAAAAGGGATTTTTAAGGGAGTAAGAATCCCTACCCCTTAATCTATCTCTGGGAGTTATGTCATATCAATTTGAAAGACCTGAGATTTTTCAGATGATTGAAGCATTTAACACAGTGCCTTCTACATCCTAGACAATTAATATTTATTAAATATTAACTGAAATGCAAAAAATACCCACTGATCCATTCTTCCAGACTCCCCCACTCAGCCCGTTGTGGGTATAGACAATAAGTCTCTATCAGGTGTCTTCTAGGTGCTGTACATGATGAAGTACAAAGAAAAAGATGGGCTATGGCTTCTGTTTTCAATGTCTAACTGAAGTGTCTATTCACAGGGTATATTTAGAAAAACATACAAGTTAGTGTATGATGAAATGAGACATGGCATATGAAAGCACTTTATAAATGTAAAATACAGTACAGATGTTAGAGTTATTAATGTCAAATAGAGTGGTGAAGACTTTGAGTGTCATGACAAGTCTGAAAGAGGAACTCACTACTTATAGGTCAATGGATGAGAGGATTCCCCAGGAGCTCACCATTTCATTATGAGGAGAAGAGCAACCGTTTCCTTCTCACAACTGGGTATATATTAGAAGCTCAATAGATGTTTCATAAAGCTCTTTGCATTGATGTTCATGGGTACTTCTTGAAAAACTTAACACTTGACTTTAACAGGCCTTGGATGACGAGTAGCACTTAGAGAAGTAGAGAGTTGCACGTGGGATGGGGCAGTGTGAGGAAGAACAGAGCAGGGTGTAGGAACTGCATGGAGCAGTTACTTGGGGAAGAGAGTTTGTCCTGGGTAGTAATAAGAATACTCATTGAACATTTATGGAAAACTTTATTATATAAACTTGGGATGTTTCTAGAGAAATAAAATGTCAAATGGTGAAGTGATTACAGATTAGTTGTGTACCGTCCCTGGCCCTGTTTGTTAAATATTCTGCTTTTGGATGTCCACACCTTCTCTTGTCTCCATCTTTTGCTTTTGGTGAGCCAGCAAGGGGACAGGTCATCCATACCTGTAGGTTTGTCCCACGCTGAGGTTTTTTTTGGGCTCATTTCTAATGACTGTCATTCCCTCCAGCCCATTTATCCTTTGCTCTTAAAATCCTTGGTTTCCTTCTCAGGACCTCCCACATCTTAGCTGAAAGGCCTTGGCAACTTGATTTGGATTCAGCCTTGAATTCCTCCTCTCTTTTCTCACAGTGAGTTTTCTGCCAGAGACGTGCTGGGAGCCGGCCAAGTCCTCTTGTGCTCGAGCATTGCCCCGCTGCCAAAGAGCCCTGCTCAAAGTCACCTCCTCCAACAGGCGATCGGTCCTCCCCTGGAAGGGTGTTCTGTCCCATTCACGCTCTCTGCTTTATCCAGCTGTCACACACGCAGTCACTTCCATTCAGGCAGGTACAAGTTTCTAAGGACACCTTGAGGGGAGGAGCACAGGACTGCTCGTGAGTGAGTCATTTGTTCTGTGTGTCTCTCCCAGGTACATAGTTGCACACTTTGCATAACTTGGGCCACAAGAACACATTCATCACCTTAGGGAAGAGTGGAAAGGATTTGTTTACCTACAGACTTGAACCACCTTTATTTCTAAATGGGGCTCCTCATAAGCTGCCCTGGGTCTGGATTTTTCTGTCATGATGACTTTTTTCCCATTGAACCCTACCATTTCCTAGTTATCCAATAATTGAATGAATGGTTTCACCTCAATGTGACTTCGTTTCTCAACATAGATAACAAACTTTGCACTGTCTCCTTAATAGTGTTGTTAGAGCATGAAATGTGTTAACGGAGGCTAAAGTGCTTTGCAAACTATGAACACCTTTATGCCAATAGTTTTTCAAGTGTTCCCTAGGTGGAACAGCTAATGTTCTCATAGAGTTATTAATGTACTATGCACATTGCCTCACTTATTTGACCTCCGAAACTTCAATGACAGAATAATATTAGATGACAAGTTCTCTAATTTTTTTCCTCAGCACTAATTAGTAGATAATTTTATGAGTTTATTTTTATTACAGAGAGAGAATGTGTTTATATTTAATTGTGAGACCCAGAATTTGTCCTAATTACCCTGCTTCCCCACCTCAATGCTAGACATTTGTTGAGGACCTACTCTGTGAAGCATTGTGTTCAAACTTATGAGTACCGAACTGAATAAGACACATTCAGCCCCTTTGATCAAACATGAATCTGATGGTTTGGGGGAAATCCTGTTGTAATCTCACTTGCATTACTTCCAGCAACTGGCAAGTTTTTGGATACCAGGCAAATGCAATTGATCAATGAATCAGTTGAAAGTTCTGACATCTCTGTAAATACCGGACTCTCCACAGCAGGCTAGGATCCTCAGACTTACCAATCCAGGGAGACGATGGGCAGGAGTGAACACAGTTTGTATGTAGATGGAGTAGTGTCTAATTGTGTTTTAATGCAGAGTTAATTAGTTTGTATGACTGTAGAATATAGAAACTATATTATAGCTGCACATTTACTTTTAAGAAATCAGTTAGCAGCCAAGGAATCCCACTGAAATGAATAGAAACTAATTGAATGTAATAGGGAATTACCTGAACATATATTGCCAGTAAATTAAATTAATTGAAGGTAATTGATAGTGACTGGAATTAATAAAAGTAATGGAAACAAATTGTACTTAATTGAAATTTATTGAAATTGAATTAAACTCAATAACTCAAAGTCTATTAAATTTAATAGATTCTAATTGATATTAATTACAGACAATGCTTAATAATAACAGACCATTCTTAGAGGCTTCCAACTGCTTTTGTACCACAGTATTGTCTTTAATGCATAAAAATAAATTCTTAAATTCTAAGGAAAAAAAAGGCATTCACAGGAATTAAATGCTACTTTGGAATTTTAGATTTCTCTGTGGAGTAGCTGAATTAGAAGAATTTGATTCTGATAACAGAGCTTCCCCTGAAGACTTGGGAAGATAAAAATGGTTTTACTTCTTACAGGGAGGAGACTTTCATTAGAGTTTAATGAGATCATTTTACCTGTTAAAACATTAGCTTTGATTTGATGAACACTCTTGCAGGAGATGTTGTGTTCAGCATCTGCCGTCTTTATAGCTGTGTTGTCAGATTCCTGTATGTCCTTTTTCTTTCTTTCTTTCTTTTTCTCTCCTCCGGTCTCTCAAAGGATCCAAACAGTCCCTGGGTTTTTCACAGACGTGTGTCAGAGGATACAAGGACTTTCATTTCCAGCTTCTTTTTCCTCTGCTTAGGGTATTTGGGGAGAAAGGAGTCCCATGCTGGATGTCCTGATGTGGAATTCTGTCAGCTGGGTCTTTCCTCTTCGGCGACAGTGACAGTGCATGCACACATTTGGTGAGGTTCTCATATTTCATGCTGTTACCAACCTTGCTGCTTACTGAGCAGTAGTGTTTTGGCAAAAAGTAATCATGTCTCAAAAGATGAGTATCGGATTTACTTTACATGAAATATGTATTAAATGGTTAGAGAACTGTAGTGGAAGTTCAGTGCATGGAATGAGAATGAATGCCCGATTATTCGGCTTGCATCAGGCGAAGCCCAGGATTCAGTGTCAATCAGTGATTCTCATTCTAGCTCTGTATCGAAGCACCGAGGTGACATATGAAAATGCTCTGGTCAGAGGAAAGGCCCAGGTGTCAGTATTTGTTTTTGAATCATTAGGTGATTATGAAGCAGAGCTGAGGGGAACCACTAGGATAAACTTGAAAGATTTGTGTTAGGTTTCTGCCTCTTTTTCCTCCTGCACAACCCTGAGTGCTTGGGCCAGTTCTACAACCTTCCTTGTTTTAAAATTGCTTGGAGCCATTTGATTTATTTGAAAGGATAAGAAGCTCATAAAAATCTAGAGTTAGATGACTCTCAAAGGAAATGGAACACAGATCTGAATTTGTTGAGAATTTTAGGCATGAGTCACTAGGATAGGATCAAAACCCCAGGACCTTGGAAATTTCTGATAGAGCCCTGGTCAGACACCCGACAACTTCATGGCTGCAGGAATCCTTCTCACCCCTACTTCACTACAAGCCATGCTGAGGAGGCCCTGCCGGCCCCTCAGTAAGGCGTTTGTAATTTCATCAGGCTTTCTCTTAGCATTGGGAAGCACCAACATGTAGTTTAACAGTATATGGACGTGATTTAATCACTGTCTCTTTGAGTTTTCTCAAAATCATAATCATAGTTATTCCTGTTCTCTAACCCTCCAGTACCAACATACACAGTTCATACCTATAAACAAATTGGGACATTGGATGCACAGTCATAAAAGGATTGGTATCTGGGCACCTGCTTAAACTTGAAGCATTCAGGCCACACAAGTTACCTAATCTTTAGTTAGTACAGTAAAAAGTTTAGAATGCCGTCACCAGCATCCAATTTTGTGTATACATTTAATGAAGCCAAAGAATAGGCCCCTCAAACTAAAAGAAATTTAATCAATAAACTAAGACAAATGCTAATAAACATAATAAAAATATTCAAATATTCCAAAAGTCACGTGAGGGGACCCTGGCGACCCACTTTGACGTTTGTGTCACAGTGAGATTCCCGTGCTTTCTCCTCCTTCCCATGGTTTCTCACCCAGTAATGAAGGGTGGTTAGATGCGTCTCCTACCTTCCCCTCTAAGATTCAGAAAATTCTTTCCTGGCTCTTGGTTCTTAAGAAGTGGTGTCCTGGAGGTGGCTCATTTGGGGGATGTGTTTTCGGAGGTCTCTGGATTCTCCAAGTGTGGAATTGTCTAACTTCTAGTGCTCCTCCTGAACAGCTGCTGTTTGCAGAGGGGGAAAAAAAGCCCGATAGAGACCTTGTTTGATAATTGGTTGACTTCTATATTTAACGTTTAATATTTATCAGATTAAAATTTAGAGAGTAAGAATTTGATCTTATTTTAACATGTATTATGCTTTGGGCCATTTTTTAAAGCCAGCAATTTATGTGATATTTCCGCTCCTTGATTATTGTCCTCCTAGTACTTGTGTACTTTTATGTCTAATTGTATTAAGTTTAGAGACTTTATTATATTCCAAAATATTGGAAATTTAAAAAATTTCATTTAGTGAGGAATTTCTGTTCTAAAATTGTTTAGTTTTTATAACCTTGACGTGAGATGATCTGGGACTTTCTTCAGCCCTTCTTCCCCATTGTCTTGGTTAACATAGATGACTGGCTAAGTAAATAGATAGACGGGATGGATGGATGGATGGATGGATGATCAAATAAATAAGAATATGCATTTATCCCTGGGAACCCCAAATAACCAACGTTTCAATAAAGTTTAAGAATATCAGCATAGGTTTCTGTTTAACAAAGCATGGCTAACTAGTGAACTTGGGTCACCTTTGCTCTCAGGAAAACTAAAATTTTTGGATAAACTATCCAAAAGTTAAGAAAAGAAAAAGGAAGAATGTAAATCTGAAAGAGAGAAGCGTCTTAAACCCTGGTGGAATTGAGCTTTGGTCTTTGCTCCCTGGAGCCCTGCAGACAGAGCTCAGCACTTCCAAGGTCGAGATGCCCTGGGACATCCCTTGTATGAAGCTGTGACCACCAATGGGCTCAGGAAGTAAACCTTAGCAATACACATTTTTGTATTTTTTCATAGAACTGAGTACTTTACCTTACACATTATGAATGTTTAGTATATTTTTTGAATGATCTTTTTTTTTTAATTAGGGCTCACAGGAAGTATTTCTTTTGCTCTGAATACAGCCCATAGAGTATCCCACTGTACTTAGAAAGGCATATATATATATATATATATATATATATATATATATATACACACACACACACACACACACATATATATATACCTTTTTACATATATATATATTTATATACACACATATATATATGTAAACCCAGTGAAAGATCTCCTACTAGATTCTGAAACAAAGAAAAGAACACAAATTCATCCCTCAGAATTCTCAGAAATTAAGCTTGCAAAATATTATTATGTCGATTCGGGTTATCTATATAGTCATTCGGTAATCCAAGGAAGTCAAAAGGTGGAGAATAGTGTTTCTCAACATTTTCCACAAAATTCTTGTTCTGTGGCAGCCCAGCCTTTCCTGAGAATCAGCCTCACTACACTGATTGTGTTGTGTTCTGGATTCTGTACCATAAAAATCCTGTAAGTTTTTGTTGAGGTTGTCAGTCATGACTCCATCACTATCACATATTATGGACATTTATTTCCCTGACTTTAGCAACTGATGATCTTGATGCTCCACTCTTTTTTGAAATCCTCTTCTCATTGCAGCAGGACAGTCCTTGTTTTAATGACCCCTTTTGGAATATCCTCCTCCCTCTTAATTTTTCGTTTGCCTCTAAAATGAGGGATTAATCATTTTAAGGTACTTTGGACCCTTATCCCAGTTTCATTTACAGTATTTAGCATGATCTCCATAGCAACATATTGTCTTCACTCAATGCATATATCAGGGCCCATAGTTAATTTTGTACCATGTACTGACCTTTGCATCTGACTCTATTGTGCAGAAAAACGTCAGCTAAAAAATACAGTGCAAGTAGTGCAATCTTTGGCCCATTCATCAGAGTTGTCTTGGCTGTAAATTCTCAGAATTTGTAGCTGGTTTGTGATTCTCTTTCCATAATAATCGAAATAAAGAGGATTCTGGCCACATAGGAAACTTTCTGCTTTTACATCATCCACTCATCAGGAAGTGGAGGCTTAGGACCATGACAACCAACCATATTTACCTGTGTGGTGATACTACTAAACTATATTAAGTGAAATATCCTATGTCAAACTATGTATCTTCCTCTTCTTTACCTACCAATTTTGTAATTTGTCATAAAAGGAAATATAATTGTCTCCTTTATAAAGGCTGGTTCTCCATTCTCTCTCTATAAAATTGAATGTAGGTATCCCTACTGTGTCTTTTGCATATGTTTATCATACACCTAAAACAATTTAGTTTTCTTCTTAATTTGCACATATTTTCTTCAACTAGAAGAAAAACAGGGAAAATGTGGTTAAAATATGAGTTCCAGATCCATATAGGAAGAGCAAAACTCCATCCCAAATTTACAAGTTGTACAACTTTGGGCATATTACTTTCACTCTCTCTGCCTCAATTTCTTCAACTTTGAACTGAAAATAATAATACTTATGACATAGAGTTATTATGAAAGTTAAATAAATTTACATAAAGAATTTGGCATAGAGTCAAAAATATAAGTGAAATAGGTAGGATGTTGAACCGTTTGAGGAAAAGGACATTTGATTTCCTCCTGTATTCTCAGCACCTAGTTCAAGACCCTAGTACCCCAGAAATGAGATCACATCACACCTGAAACTACTCAGTGACAGAGATTATGACTCTCCCTAGTTCGTGATTCCCTGCGCTCCAGTTCCTTTCTTTTCTTTGTTCACCAAGCCCATACTTTATATGTAATAGATAAATATAATTCTGAGTGCTATCACATGATGCCAAATCTATATATCTGAATCTGAATGACACTAAAATAAGTCAGTTTAATAGAGCTGTTGAATTTTTATGTGATTTTAGACATTTAAATCTTAAAAATTATTCCGAACAAAAGTAGTGTCCTAAAACAATTACCTTCTTGCTAGATGTTTTGGTGTCACAGAATATGTCTCCAGAATGAAATCATCAGTCAACAGCTACATTTGTCTGTCTATCCAGATGTTTTGTATTATTTGATCGAAAAGCTGTGTAATTCACAAAATTCCTCAATTTTTATCTGAATATTTTTGTGATAAAAGGGTCTATCATTTTGCTGATTTAAATAAATTTGTGCTAAGATTTAAAAGTCAATTCCAATAATTCATCTTAAGCCTTGTTATTCTATCTTGAATCTCTGGAGAACATTAAGAAAAAACACCTTCATGTGAGTTTGTAGAAATTTTAATTTTAATTCTCCATAGACCAGGAAATTCTTGAATTGGTTTAGTTATGAAAGTCTCAGCTGGTTCTCCCGGAGAATTCAAGACGTGGATGTGATCTTACGCTGGTTGACATTTGCTTTACTCACTCTTTACTCTTATTTTAGCCTGGAAATTCAATTTAACTACAACTAAAAACATGGTTTCCTCAGATTTGATGGGAGAAGTTAAAAACATCCCTTTGTTTTTCATTTTGGTGCCACCAGGCAACAAATATTGATAGCAGCCTGACTGATGAGTCCCCCCGCCTTACCAGCTAGCCAGAGATTGGAAAGCTTAATGCACTGAGCCAGCTGGAAACCCATAGCTCAATCAGATGCTCACCACTTAAACTATTCTAAAATTCTAATGCATTTCTGAGTCCAATCTTGTTTTACAAAATGACTTAGAGTGGCTTACGTGCTTTCTGAAGAGACAGGTTAACATCCTTGAATAGCTCAGCTCATTTGAAACTGCTGTTCAAATATTCTAAACTGCCATATCACATGCTCATATGAAATACACTTTTGCCCTTTCCTATAAATTTTGTATAGCAGGCTGTAACGTTATTCATTGGGTCTCTCGGTCTCTCTCTCTCTCTCTCTCTCCCTCTCTCTCTCTCTCTCTTCTTGAGATAATCACATCCTTAGGGCATTATAAGGAAAGACATGTATCCACACTCCTATAATCCCCGGGAGTGTGATTGCCTTGTGGTAATTATACCCTCCTTCCAAGATGTCTTATACTGTTATTATGGTGCCTTATTGCTCAAATACGACAGAGATATCTGATAATGTAATTACTTCACCTTACCATGCTTTAATAAATAATGTAGGAAGGATTGCTTCTGCAGTTAACTTGTCTAAAGGGGCCCAGCATCCGAAGGGAAAGGGTCTATGATACAGCTGATATTAATTTGAAGAGCTGAAGGTAAGCAACGAAAACATTAATGTCAGATATTTTGCCATGAATGATTAAACAAAACACATAAGGCAGGGTGTATCAAAGCACAGCTCCCCTCTAGCCATTTGGAGAACAGATTGCCCATCCAAGTGTGAACATTTGGCACTTATGTGTCTTTTGAGGCATGAAGAGATGCATGAGATTTGTTGTTTCTCTATCCCTGGACTTGCCCTTGCCCCTGCATCTAATGTAATTGTTATAAAGGTGAATCAATATGTATTTGAAACATTGGTTATTAAACAAGGAATGAGCTTCCCATGGTCATTGATTTAAGGACATCTAATGATTGTTTTTCTCAGTCACTTTTTTGAAGATTCTCTGTTTTTCCCTTTAGTTTTTTATATATCTAAGGACAGTATTGATTAGTGCTTGGCAGTCAATTCTGATTATAATTAAAAACCATCATTGTTTACATGAAAGGCTCCTTCTTTTAATAGTATAATGACATGCTTATTACCTAATTAAGAAATATTCTTCAGAATATAGCCACAATGAAGACTCCTGTTAAGTAAAGAATAATCTAAGTGACTTTGAACTCTGTCTACTCAAAACAATAAAAATAAAAAGAGTACCACAATCAGAGGCTTTATGGGGGGTATTACAAGAAATGAGTTTGGCAAAGTAGGAGGTGTCAGGGACCATACACTGAACACTGTGTTAGGGGCTGTGCTTTCCAAATGGAGGACGGTGCCAGCCACAAAAATCAATATTCAAAGGATGTAGAATAAATGGATGAATTATAAAGGAGCCAAGTCAGTTAGAAAACTTTGAAGAAACTAAACACTAAGTCACTTGGAAAAAAAAAATTGAATGAATTCACACACACACACACACACACACACAACCCCAGGCATAATAAATGTTTAAAAATATTAGGTGTTGTTATTAGCATATTATGATATCATTGCCTAGTGTGTTATTTAGATTGACTAATAATATTCCTAATAGAAAACACAGAGAAAAGACAAATTTATTGCAAAATGTACTTGCAAGGGGGAGAGAAAAGAAGGAAAAAAGATGGAGTCAACTACTATATAATAATATCCATAAGCAACTTTGGCAGCCCAGATCTTAAAGATGGAAATACTGAGCTCTCCATTCTCCTATGCAGCCCAAGGCAGAATTTAATCATTGATTATGTGCTATATTAACAGGCATCGTGCTAGACCTTCTGATTTATATAAGTAAGTAAGTAAATAAATAAATAAATAACACAACACCTATTTTCAGAGTATTTTTAACACAGGGGTAATATGTTTACATACCCACACTTGCACACACAACACAATACAGGAAGTTGGATGATAACTGAATGAGCAGTGCATTAATTTTCTATCGATGCTGTAAAAAAATTACCACATGAAGTGGCTTAAGTCTTCATTCAGTGCTGGCATTGTCAACGCTGCAGCCTGGGTTCAATTCCCAGCCAGGGAGCTACCCACATACTACAAAAACAAAACAAAACAAAACAAAACAAAAAAACCAAGAAAAAAAAACAAAAAAATAAAGGTGGTGATTTCAATCTATTTAAAAAAAAAAAATGACCACAAATAGAGTTGCTTAAAACAAAATACATGTATTATCTTATAGTTCTACAAGTCAGAAGTGTAATATAGATTTCACTGGGTTCTAATCAAGGCACAGGCAGGGCTACAGGCCTTTCGGGAGACTCTGAGGAGAATCTATTTCTTTGCCGTTTCTGGCTTCTAGAGGCCCCTCCATGTCTGGGTTCGTTGCCCCTGTTCTCCATCTTCAAAGCCAGCATCAGTGGGACCTTCTTACACGGCACCACTGAGATCTCTTCTCTTTCCTCCTCCCACTTTTAATGACCTTTGCAAGGACGTTGCATGAATCTGAATAATTCTAGATCACATCCCTGTTTTAAGATTAGCTCATAAGTAACCTTAATTTCAACTGCGAACTTAATTTCCCTTTGCCATTAATGAACAAACATATCACAGTTTCTGGCAATTAGGCTGTGGATGTTTGGTAGGGTCGTGAATTTATTCTGACAACCACAGCAATATCTGTAGTAACTTTTAAATGTCCAGTGAACAATGGAATTTGGACTTGGTTTTCACATCAGCTAATTTTGGACAGAGGGAAAATTAGCATTCACATATTTTCAGGCTTGTCCCTCTAAGTCATCTTTCTGTAATATTTTGAAAAAAATTTATCCCTGTAGAGCAAATATGGTGAGCATACTCCTCTGAGGTTGATGATGAGGTATACTCCCAAAAGTCTGTGGTAATATAGGAATACGCCAATGGAAACAATCAGAACAAGAATTGAACAAATAGTTTAGCTACAAATATATTAACAAAATAAATACATAAAATAAAAAAGAAAAAACATGTTGTCTTGTTTTAGTTGTAGTAAATTTGGTCTTGTGTAATAATGGAAAGACTATTCTCAGAATGTGATCTGTAACCAAACGCTTTCCCAGAAGCAAGAAATCTCAGCTACCTAAAAGTTACCTCTTTGGGCTAAGGTCTTGTGTCTCATGAGGTTCTCATTAACATAAATATATCTAGAAAACATAATGCATAATTATTACCAATAATTAGTGCATGAAAATATTTTAGTGTAAGCCAAAAAAAAGACAAACAAAAAACAAAAACTGTTGTATCTGTCAGGGTTCAACCAGAGAAACAAAGTCAGTAGGAGATACATATTAAGAGATTTATTACAAAGATTTAGTTAGCAAAGCTTCAAATTCATAGAACAGACCATCAGGAAGGGAAAGCTGAACACTTGGGTGTAAGCTGAAGCTGCTGTCTGCAGGCTTAATTTCTTCTCAGGGAAGCCTCAGCTCTGCTCTTAAGGCATTTCAACTGGTCGAATCAGGCGCATCAGATTATCTAGTTTAATCTCCCTACTTAAAGTCAGTCTATAATGGACTTTAATCACATATACAAAATACATTCACTGCAACACATGGATTAGTGTTTGATTGAATAACGGGATTGCAGCCTAATCAAGTTGACATATAAAACTAAACATCAAAGTCTACAAGTTGGCCCCAATGTACATCTCCTTAAACCATACTTAATCTCCTAATAATGACAATAACAAATTTATCTTTTCACTTAACAGGGTACAACTGTCCAACTATAATAAAACCATGCTCAATCTTTCCCCAGTAGGGGATACAGAATCCTTGGGTAATGCTGTCTCTGTTTTTAATCCTGTAACTTACCCTGTGTTATAAAATAAGGTATTATTAAAACATATCTGATAAAGTCACAGGAGAGGGAAGAACACAAAAATACTTTGTATATATTATATAGACAAACTATAGCAAAATAAGGAAGACCTACTCATAACTATTACAGTTTTCACTTCTGCGACTGGTTGTGTGGTTTTTTAAAAAGGTATTTTTAATGATTCTCTTTGACTACCCGTTCTATATTCCCTCTGCATTCACCAAGCATGTCAGCTGATGATGGTTGTAACTGTTGACTTTTAATCATAGGACACAGCCATACTAAAAGCTGCTTTAAGGAATCTCCTATATTCCAGATAGACTCTTCCTCACTTCCATTTCATAGTAGAAAATAAATCTCCCCTTAGTAATTAGGATCAATCACGTGGCCAGTAAAGGTTATCCCTTCTTTGCCTGTTGATTCAAAGGGGTCAGATGACACACCCATCCGTTTTCTTATTGCCCGTGTCAGTATCTGGGCAACAATTGCAGAGGTGAGTAGTAGAGGTAGAGACTGGTCTGCAAAGCCCAAACTCTTTTATTATCTGGGTCTTCACACAAAAAGTTTACTAATCGACAGACAATAGTGAAAAATTTATTTTTGCTCCATTGTGTTAAAGGGCCCATCAACTCGTAATCCTATTCCCAGCCAAGACATCATTCACCTATTGGATTAATTGTAAATATGCAAAAAATAAGAGAATCTATTCATCAAGTGCCCATAAGAAGAAATGACCTGAGGAAAAATATTAAGTGCCAAATGAATTGAAACTAAAATCTCAATGTAAGGGAATGATTAGATGACGGGAAATCACAGATAAAGAGCTTTGCAGCAAATATAGTTAAATCTTAACTGATTATGAGAGATTATTATGTAAAATGCAATTAGTAAATATGGATATGTGAAATAGAAAAGAGTAAAAAATATAGCAATGATGTAGTTATATAAAAGTAGTAAAATATTTCAGTAAAATCTGGGATTTGTAAAATACCCAGCAAGGGGTTGGGGGATGAAAGCATTCTAACCTTTCCTGTAATGACGAGGGCCTTGATAGGGAAAAACAAAAAGCATTTGTTATGTCTAAAATGGATAAATGCATATGCTTTGTAATGCAGTGAAAGCAAGGAAAACAACTACAGGAATTGAAAAATCAATGAATCAGTCAAATTTCTGACTTAAGTGAAAAAGTACAATGAATACTACCTAAGTCAAATAAGTTAAAATGAGGAAAAGTAAAATGAGGATATAGCAAAGTAAATGTTGGACATTAAACAGTGTAGTATCACTTTCTATACTACCTGTAACAAGCAGAAGTCTCAGACAGAATAAAATGTAAACATTTGGCTATATATTGATTGCAAGAATACTTTAAACAAAATACTAAAGTCTGAAAACAGAGATGAAAAAAGGTGCTAGACAAATGCAAATAAAACAAAGCAGGAGTATTAAACTTAATAGCAGAGAAAGTGGAATTTAAGGTTAAAAGTACTGAAGAGGATACTGAAGGACATTACAAAAAGATAAAAGGAACAATTTATGAAGAAGATATAAAAGTCATAAAGTTGCATGCACCAGGAAGATAACAGCTAAATATATAAAGCAAAATATTAGAAATGCACATTGACCTTGATAAAAATGCAATTATGGGAGAAGATTTTATTACTCTACATTCAAGAATTGCACAGATGTAATAGACAAGAAATAAGTGAGGGCATGGAGGCATAGAATAATACAGTCAATAAACTAGACTTTATGTGTGTGAATACACAGATATACAATATGTACATCATTGCATCCTACAAGAAAAGACACTTTTCTCTTATATTCAGGGCATATTTAGAGTAATTCAAATACTGTCCATAAAAAAACTAAGACCTTTTCAAAAGAGAAATTTTATAGTCTACAATTTCTAATTATAATCCAATGTAATTTTAATACAAAAATATTCTTCAAATGTTATTTTCTTAGAAATTAAGGATTGTCTGTAAAAAACTCTTGAGGTCAAAGAAAAGTAAAAACTGGAATAGAAAGCAGTCCAGAAAATAAATACAAGACAAATAAACACTTCTGTGTTGGTTATGATTATTTGGATAAAAGTATCGTAGGGCTCAGAGGTAAGTTGGTGTAATAATAATCTCTTGCAACAAGAAATCCTGAGTTGGGACATTTAAAGGTTACTTCCACTGCTCAAGTACATCATCAGAGCTCCATGTTTCCTCCAGTTGATCTGTCATGCCATTCTTGGTTGCTGGATTTGACTCAGTCCTTTCTCCCACACATTTGCAAGAGAGCTGATGCATTTCCAGGTATCATAATTAAATGTGCCAGCATCCTTTGCATTAAGAGACTATTTCTTTCATCATGTCTCTTTATAAGAACAAATAAACCTTCCTCCAGAGTCCCCCGGTATACAACCATTCACATTTCATCGCCCAGAATTTGTCACATGACCAAGTACAAAGCAATTACAGATAAAGTGAATGTGATCTGTAATTTACCTACATTCATTAAGATTACTTGACTGAGTTAAATGGGGATAAAGAATGAATATGTGTCTCATAGACACCAAAATATGTCTGCTAAAACTTCTTAACACAGTCAGTGGGAAAGATGTAAATATGTTTTAAAAACTTCAATTTTAAATGTAATCAATAAATTCATTCTAAATTTTTTGAAAGAATACAATATGTAAATCAAAAGGCAGCATGAAGATAAAAATAATAAAAGATAAGTTAATGCATTAAACAAAGAAAACAAAATGAAAGTTTGACACTACTCAAAAGTTATTCTAGAATCAAAGTTTCACAGCTGAATTCTATCTAACCATTGAAGAACAGAAAATTCCATTGTTACATAAATTATCCTACACCATGAGTAAAATAACAAATCTTAATAAAAGTAATATATAAAAAAGAAATAAATAGATCAATTTTACTTAGTACTATACATATAAAACTTTAATTAAAAACAGACAAATAGAATGCAGACTGGTATCAAAGGATAATACACTTAAAAAAGATAAGATTCATTTTTGGAGTGAGTCTGTATGTAGAAGGTTATTAATGTAATTAAAGGATAAAAAAGTCTATGATCATCCTAATAGTTGCTAAAAAAAGATCACTCAGTGATAAAAAAACAAAGCCCACCTCCTTCATATATTCATGAGACATATCTAAACAAAGTGATTATAAAAATATAAAAATAAAATGATAGGAAACTTACACAAGGCAAAACTATCATAAATCAATAGAAATTTAAACAATATTTAACAATTAGAATTCATATATTAAAAAAGCATTAATCAAGAAAAAAAGGCTTTTTATAAAACTAAAGTTTTTACTACCACGATATCAATTACCAATAGCAACACATACATAACAAAAACTACATGAAATACAAGGAGAAAAAGAAACAAACATAGGGAGATGTACACTGTATTCTGAAACTTTATTTCACAGCTCTCCCTCCATGACAGTGCATATGCATAAAAAAGAAATAAAGGTAAATATATGTACAATTAATAAGGTAAAATTTTATATAGTTTTATATATTATATCATAAATAACATTAAATTTAAATATATTGTATATAAATAAAATTACATGTAATAAATATATGTATATTATTACATATAACAAAGTCTATAACCTGAAAGTAGAAGCAATGACTTTTCCCCAAAAATATCATGAACATCATAAAAATTGAATATACCTATTATGCCACAAAGAAATCATCAGTAAATTTTAAAAATAATAAATATTTAAAAGTAATGGTTTTTTTTTCAAACTGATAAAATTGCAGTTAATACAGGCAAAAAGCCAACAGGACCCTCAAACATAAGTTAATAAGTTATGTATACAAAAATAACTTAAGTATTCAACTCAGATGAAAGTGGCAATAGAAACTGATTTTTTTAAACTCTTAGAAAATTATTGTACTAAAAGTTAAATACTAGTGCCTATGGAATACAGCTTTGAGAGTGCTCTGGAAAAAAATAACTTTGTAGTTTAAAGAACAGAAAATAGTATAAATAATAATTATAACATAAATAGATAAGACTAGTAGATAACCATTTCAAGAAAGAAGGTGGGAATTTTTCAAGTGCAGAAATAAAAAGAGGAAAACACAAATAGAAACTGAGATCATTTTAAAAGACCATTAAAAAGAAACAATTGCATGTTCTACTGTAGGCAAATGAATTTGAAAATCAACCTGGATAAAATGGATAACAGTGTTAGAAAATATAATACCAGGTCTGGCATAAATAACAGCCCTTTTTTATGAGGTGCTAATCTATACCAAATCTTTTATTACAAAATCTTAAGCATGTATGATTATGATTTTGTAATAAAAATCCTAATTCAAGTCTGGGTGTTATTTCTGCTGGACCCTGTACACCATGTCAACTACCAAATTCACAATAGATCACCAGAAACACCTGTTGATTAAGCAAAGCTAACTTCATTGAACAATGAAGAAGGGGAGAACACAGCCTTGACTTGAGTCTTAGTAGTGTCTCCAATGGCGTGCTCAGGAGCAGATATGTACAAGGTTTCGTAGCCTGGGATCAAGTGTTTTAAGATGGGCCTATTAAGGTGGGTCACTGGTTGGGACTGAGCCAAATTTATAACAATGTTTTAGGATTGTTGAGCACAATGAGATGAGAAACAAGTCTTGATAAGTAAACTGCTGTTTATTTAGCAAGCTGCTCGCCTAGATAAATGCCCATTGTTTATCAGAATGGCATGTCCACAGATACTGAAAACACATTTGACTTTAAAACTTTTTACAAAAATCTTCAATAGCATAGCAAGAGATGGATACCATCTTACTATAGCCTTCTCATCTTCAAAGCTACCATTATGCTCATGAAAAAATTTTGGAGTTTATTTAAATGTTAAATATATAACCACCATGTAAGCCAGCCATTCCCCTTCTAATTACTTTCCCAAGAGAAATGAAAGCATATGACCACACAAAGACTTGTACAAGAGTGTGCATAGTGACTTTATTTGTAGAAGCTGAAAACTGGATGTAACCCAATAGGTGATTAAGTAAGAAAAGTATAGTACATTCGTTTAATGGAATACAACACAGCAACAAAGAATGAGCTATTGATACATACTAAAATGTGCATGACCCTCAAAATAATTATACTTACTGAAAGAAGCCAGACAAAAATAAATCAGTGTGTACTGTATAATTCTATTTACATAAAACTCTAGAAAATGAAATTAATCTGCAGTGTCAGAAGGCAGGTCAATAGGTTTGTTTGTTTGATGTTTGTTTCTTTCCCCATGGACACTGTTAGGTTTATTTTAGGGTGAATGGGTCCCACGGAAGAGCAAGGAGAATGACTGGGGTCACCTGCTAACAGGCTGTCCAGCGATGGCTGAAAGTTCCACGGGGCCCTGAAGTGCCCAAGTCTCTGGTTGGTTGGGCAGTTCCAGCTTCTGGTCCAGCCCCAGGGGCAAGATGCTGGTGTTGCAGTTTTCATAATTTACAGTGCTTGATGATGGGCAGGCTTCATTCTCACACACATAGGTGGTGGCTCAATCTTCTAGCCCTCACAGGGAACTCAGGAAGGGCAACTGGCAGGACAGGGAGCCCCAGGGGTTCCTGTTGACCAGAATCAGCACCTTGATAAGGATGTAGATGGAGTGGACACACTGCTACAGACTTGGAGGGGTGGGAGGGATGGATTACAAAAGACATTGAGAACATTTGTGGGCCATAGATACTCTCATTATCTTGATTGTGGTGATGGTTTCACAGCCATACACATATGTCAAAAGTTATTGAATTGTACATTTTAATTATATACAAACTAAGTTAATTATACCTTATTAATTCTGTTTTAAAATTGTAAGTTTAAATAGCTACAAATGGCTAGAGGCTACCATATTTGACAGTTTGGCTCTACACTAATGTACAGTTAACCCTTGACTAGCATGAGAATTGAACTGCATGGATCCACTTATATGTATATTTTTTTCAATAAATACTGTAAATGTTTTTCTCTTCTTATGATTTTCTTAATAACATTTTCTTTTCTCTAACTTACTTTATTGTAAGAATATAGTATGTAATACACATACAAAATATGAATTGACTGTTTATGTTATTGGTAAGGCTTTCAGTCAATAGTAGGTTGTTAGTAATTAAGTTTTGGGAAGTCTAAAGTTATATATGGATTTTTTATTGTGGAATTTATTGGGGTGACATTGGTTAGTAAAAATTACATAGGTTCCAGGTGTAAAATTCTACAGTGTATTGTCTTTATGTTTCATTATGTGTTCACCACCCACAGTCAGTTCTGTTTCCATCACCGTATCTTTGACTCCCCATGTCTTCCCTCCTACCCCTCCCCACTTGCCCTCAGGTAACCACTAAACTATTGACTGTGTCTGTGAGATTTTATTTCTTTGTTGTTTTCAGTTTTCTATTCCACGTATGAGTGAAGTCATATGGTTCTTGTTTGTTGGTTTTTTTTTCTGTCTGGCTTTTTTTTTCTTAGCATGCTTACCTCAAGGTCTATCCATGTTGTCCCAAAATGGCAGTATTTCATCTTTTCTATAGCTTCCATTATGTATTTCATTGTATATATGTACCACAGCTTCTTTATTCAGTTATCTATCAAAGGGCACTTTGGATATTTCCATGACTTCACCATTGTGATCAGTACTGTGATGAACATTGGGGTATGTAAGTCTTTGAGGACTAAGGGTTTTAAAATTTGGGGGTAGATACCCAGAAGTGGGAATGCCGGGTCATGGTAACTCCATTCCCAGTTTTCTGATGAGCCTCCACACTATCCTCCTCAGTGGTTGTACCAGTTTGCACTCCCACCAGCAATGTATGAGGGTTCCTTTTTCTCCACATCCTCTCCAGCACTTGTTATTCCTTGTCTTGTTGATAACAGCCATTCTCACAGGTGTGAGGTGACATCTCATTGTGGTTTTGATTTGCATTTTCCTAATGGCTAGCGAAGTTGAGCATTTTTTTCATATATTTGTATGTCTTCATGGGTGAAGTGGCTGCTCAGATCCTCTGCCCACTTTTTAATCGGATTGTTTGTGTTTTTGTTATTGAGTCATACGAGTTCTTTATATATTTTAGATATCCTCTGATTGGTGTTTGCAAGTATTTTCTCCTATTCTGTTGGTTGTCTTTGCTTTGTTGATGGTTTCTTTTGCTGTGCAAAAGCTTTTTTGCTTGATATAGTCCCATTCATTTATTTTTGCTTTTACTTCCCCTGCCTTTGAGGTCAGGTTCTTAATGTCCTCTCTGAACCCAAAGTCTGTAAGTTTAGTACCAATGTTTCCTTGTATATTGCTTATTGTTTTGGGTTATATATGGAGGTCTTTAATGCATTTTGAGTTAATTTTGGTATATGGTGACAGTTTGCAGTTCAGATTCATTCTTTTACATGTGGTTTTCCAGTTTTTCCAGCACATTTACTGAAGAGGCTTTCTTTTCCCCACTGTGTATTTTTAGCTCCTTTATCAAAAAGTATTTGTTCATATATTTGTGGGTTTATTTCTGGGGTTTTTTATTCTGCTCCATTCGTCTGTGTGTCTGCTTTTCTGCCAATACCAAGCTGTCTTGATTATTGATGCTTTTAGTATACATTGAAATCAAGGAGTGTGATGACTCCAGCCTTATTGTTTTTATGTAGGATTGCTTTGACTATTCAGGATCTTTTGTGGTTCCATACGAATTTGATAAGTTTTTATCTATTTCTTGAAAGAATGTTTGTGGAATTTTTATGGGAATTCCGTTAAATCTATATACTGCTTTGCATAATAAGGTCATTTTAACAATGTTGAGTTTTCCAGGCTTTGAACATGAAATATCTTTCATTTCTTTGTGTCTTCTTCAATTTTTTAAATTAATAATAGTGCCATATAGTTTATAGTGTATAAGTCCTTCACATTCTTTGTTATTCTTTTACTTGTGATCACAAAAGGTGCTTTTCTCATTTATTTTTCTGACATTTCATTGTTGGAATATAAAAATGCAATTGATTTTTATACATTGATTTTGTATCCTGCAACTTTACTGTCTTTGTTTATTGTTTCTAATAGTTTTTTGGTGGCATCTTTGGAATTTCTACATAAAGGATCATGTCATCTACAAATAGTGACAGTTTGACTTCTCTCCCAGTTTGGATACATTTTATTCCTTTCTCTTGCCTGATTGCTCTGGCTAGAACTTTCATTACTATATTGAATAGCAGTGGTGACAAGGGGCATCCCTGGCTTGGTCCTGATTTTAAGGGAATGGGCTTCAGCTTTTCCCCATTCAGTATGATATTAGCTGAGGGTTTGTCATGTATGGCCTTTATTATGTTGAGGTACTACCCTTCTATACCCATTTTATTAAGTGTTTTGATCATAAATGGATATTGTATCTTGTCAAATGCCTTTTTGCATCAATTGATATGATCATATGGTTTTTTATCTTTTATTTTGTTTATGTGGTGTATAACTTTGATGGATGTGCATATATTGAACCATTCTTGTGCTCCTGGGATGAATTCCACTTGATCATGGTGTATTATCTTTTTAATGCATTGTTGTATTCTATTTGTTTAGGATTTTTGCATCTGTGTTCATCAGAGATATTGGTCTTTAGTTTTCTTTTTTGTGTGTTATTCTTACCAGGTTTTAGTATTAGGGTAATGTTGTCCTTGCAGAATGAGTTAGGAAGCATTGCCTCTTCTTCAATGTTTTGGAAGAGTTTAAAGAGGATCGGCATTAATTCCTCTTTGAATGCTTGAAACAACTTATTGGTGAGACTGTCTGGTCTGGGGATTTTTGCCTTTGGGGAGGTTTTAAGTGATTGTTTCAATTTCTTTACTATTGATTGTTCTATTTAGATTATCCAGTTCTTCTTGGTTCCGTCTAGGTAGACTATATGTTTCTAGAAACTTGTCCATTTCTTCCAGGTTGTTAACTGCGGTGGCATAAAAAGCCTTTTATATTTTCTTATGATCCTTTGTATTTCTATGGTATCAGTCTTAATTTCTTCCCTTTCATTTCTAATTTTGGTTATTTGTGTCTTTTCTTTGTTCTGTGGTGAGCCTAGCCAAGGGTTTGTCAATTTACAGATTTTTTTTTTAAACCGGCTCTTTGTTGCATTAAATTGTTTCTATTGTTTTTCTATTCTCAATTTCATTTAGTTCTGCTCTAATTTTTATTATTTCCTTCTGCCAACTTTGGGTTTTTGTTATTGTTGTTATTCTTTTAGTTCTTTAAGATGGAATGTTAGGATGTTTACTTATGATTTTTCTTGTTTCTTGAGACAGGCCCATAATATAAATTTCTCGCTTATTACTGCTTTAGCTGCATCCCGATAATTTTGATACATTTCTGTTTTCATTGTCATTAATTTCTTTGTATTTTTAATTACTACTTTTGTTTGTTCTTTAATCTAGTCATTTTTAATAACATAATGTTTAATCTCCATGTATATGTGATTTTTTTTCTTTCTTTTTGTAGTTGATTTCCAATTTCAAAGCTTTGGGGTCTGAGAATACACTTGGTATGATTTCTATTTTCTTGAATTTGCTGTCGTGTCCCAGCATATGGTCTATCCTTGAGAATGCTCCATGTGCACTAGAAAAGAATGTGTAGTCTTATGTTGTAGGATGAAATGTCCTATAAATGTCAATTACGTTCAATTGCTGTAAGATAGCATTTAAAGCTGATATTTTCTTAATTGATTTTTCTGTTTGGATGATCTGTCCATGGCTGTTAAGGAGGTGTTTAGGTTTCCTACTAATATATAATTTTATTTTTGTCAGTTTCTCCTTTCAGATCTGTTAGTAGTTGCTTTGTAAATTTTGGTGTTTTCTGATTGAGGGCATACATATTAATGAACGTTATGTCTTCTTGTTGTATTGACCTTTTTATCATTATAAAATGTTCATCTTTGTCTCTTGTGACCTTTTTCATTCTGAAGTTATTTTTGCCAGATATCAGTATGGCAACTCCTGCTTTTCTCTGGATGTTATTTGCTTGGAGTATGTTTTTCACTTTCTCACTCTGAGTCTGTATTTGTCCTAGAAGATGAGGTGTGTCTCTTGAAGCAGCATAAGGATGAGTTTTGCTTTTTAATCCAGTCTGCTACTCTGTGCCTTTTTATTGGTAAGATCAGTCTATTTGCATAGCGGGTAATGATTGATATATGAGGGTTTCCTATGACCATTATTTCTCCCTTTTTATGTTTTTGTTATCCCTACTCTTCCCCATTTATTTTTATATTTTTGTTTCAGGTCCAGTAGCCTCCTTCAGTATTTCATGAATTGCCATCTTTGTCCTAGAGAATTCCCTCAGCTTCTGTATGTCTAAAAAGGTCTTTATTCCTTCTTCATATCTACAGGATAACTTAGCTGGATAAGTTATTCTTGGCTGGTAGTTTCTCTCTTTTAATATTTTGAATATTTGATTCCATTCCCTCCTGGCTTGTAGATTTCTGTTGAGAAATCTGATGATAGCCTGATGGGCTTTCCTTTAATGGTTATAGTTTTATGTTTTTCCCTTGCTGCCTTAAGAATTCACTTTTTGTCTTTGATTTTTGACATCTTCAGTATAATGTGTCTTGGAGAAGATCTACAGGAGTCCAGGTAACTTGGTTCCTGTTTTCTTCTTGAATATGGGTAACCAGATAGATGTTTCAATAGGTTTGGAAAGTTCTTGTCTACTATTTCTTTGATGAAACTCTCTGTAGAATTCTGGTCTACTCCTTTTGGTATTTCTATTATTCTAATGTTACCCTTTTTAGTGGAGTCAGATAGATCTTGTAGAGTTATTACTTTTGACTCTCAAATCTCTCTTCTTCCTTTTATGATGTTTCTATGTTTCTGTCTTCAATATCACTAATTCTTTTCTCCATCTGATCGCCCCTGTTTCCTATGCTAGTTAGTTCATTTCTTAGTTCTTTTATTGCATTGTTTACCTCTGGAATTTCTATTTGATTCTTTTTTATAGTTTAAATTTCTTTGTTGAAATATTCATTTTGTTCACAGATTTCCTTTCTGAGACCATTTATCTATGTCTGGGTACTGTGTCAACATTCTTTAAGCTCCCTGAGTGTCTTAAGAACTGCAGTATTGAATCTGTGTCACTTAGATCATATATTTCCAAATCTATAAGTTTCTATCTGGAGATCATTCATTTTCTTTCTGAGCAGCTTTGAACCGTAAGGTGCTCATTGTATTTGATGTGTTTCTTTTCTTGGGCATGAGGACTTTTTACCTGGCAGCTATAAGGAGGTCTTTCTTTTCACTTCCCAGTTGTGTCACTGTAGCATCTTATAATATTTTCTCTTGGTTATTTGATCTTCTCCCTCTGGGAGTTTTCCTGCAAGGTGGTTTCTGTTCTTTGACCCAGTTGACTTGGTCTCCATGTGCCTCCTTTTTGAGAAAATGTGGTGGATGACAGTCTGCTATGCCTCTGAGATCAGTGCAGGAAAAAGCTGCTGCTCCTGGTTTTGCAGTTTCCCTGAGCCCTTCTGCTGATTTCCATGGGTGCAGGGTTTGTTGGGAAGGATATAGATGTATTTGCTCCCAGGATAATGGTACTTTGCCTTTTTCAGTTGGTTATAAAGAAGGCACTAGGTGGAGTTGGAGAAGTGAGCTTTGGAAAAGTGTTAGGGGAAGCAGCCAGGCTCTGTGTCTCTAGTTTCTGCCTTGGGCTGGGAGTGGTGTGGGTTGTAGCTGCTTTGTGTGCAGGGTTTGCTCACTTAGGTGCTGACTTAGCCATTAACACCAGGCTGTTTCTCCTGAGTAGAGTACAGGGAGTACCCAGCAGGTCCTAGGAAACAACAGCCTGATTCTCCTGATCCTCATAGGTAGTGAACTGGGTGGGTCCTGGCAGGCCTGCGCTGCTGGCACAGCCTTTCTCTTTTCTTCTGATTCTGGTCAGCATTTCCACCAGCCAGCTCTTAGTTTCAAACTTACCCTAGGCCAATTTTTGGGTTGATCCAGTACTGCCACACCTGTCACTTCCAATTGTGCCACTTGCAACTGGGGCCCTCTTTTCACTCAAGGCAGTTTAGCAGCTTTTGTTCAGTCTCTACCCGCCCAGGACATGGTGCTTCGGTTGGAGCCCCAGCACAGCTTGGGTTCAGGTTTTAACTCACCCATGGTCTCACAGGGTTTCTGCTGCCCATGCCTCCACCCTTGTCAGCTCTCAGCCTTCACCCCACCCAGGATTGTGCTCCTCTTTGGTCCATGTCCCCAGGCCCCCAACTTGCTCCTTCTTCTGTCAGCCCCAGGTTGCATTCCGCAGCCCCATCTCTGCTCTGCTCTCTTCTCTCCTCTCCCATTCGTCCCCCTTTCTCTGACCTTCAGGCATTTTCTTGTGATGCCTGCATCTCTCAGCTGAGGCTGTGCTACTCAGGATTTCCCCTGTTGGATCCCAGTTGTTCAATTATATTTTCTAGGAGAGATTCAAGGATCTCTTCTCTCATCACAATCTTAGGTCCCTATATCTGGATTTTTGGCTGTGAGGATGTCAGCATCCCTAACCCCTGCATTGTCTAAGGGTCAACTGTATTAGCAAAATAAGTGTAAATATGAAACATAGACAACAACGGATCAGTATAAAATCAAATGAATGTATTTTGCTTTGATGAGATCTCTTTTAAAGGCTTACTACTTTCCCTCCTATATATCTCTATTTATATACCTATGACGGCTTTAAAGAAGGAGTAGAACAGTTTATTTTTCTGCTATTTTCCTGCAAAGAGTTTATCATCTAATCATGGAGAAATGAAACCGTCAAGTAACAACTTGAAAGAATACAGGCAAATGACCAATGAAGAGGGATTGCTAGTTCCATTTCATAGAAAAGTGCTGATGAAGTTCAGAGGACCCTAAGTGGAGATTGAAATAATCTGAAAACCTGCTGTTAATGTGATGGGATATAAGTAGTTTAAGAACAAGAATGATATAGCAATCGAAGGTGGGCAGGATGGCATGAGGAATATTTAGAGACAAGAAAAGCTGGTCCTTAGCTTTGTCTGATAACTGGCTCTAAACTTTCTCTTTTCTTCCTCCTCTCCTTTCCTCTCTTGTCTTCTGTCGAATAACTGCCTCCTTTATATACTGTTATAAAAAAGAACACCATATTAGAAGGTACAATACTTTTGTTCTGATGTTCTTTCCATCAGGTCTTAGCTGTGGGAAAGTAGCAATCTTATTGCAACTCAGTTTCTAAGGTGAAAAATATATGTACGTAGTAACACCTGTCCTACTTATTTTATAGTTCTGCTGTGAATATGAAGTGAGATCATGAATATAAAAGTGCTTTGAAAATTGTCAAGTGCTTTACAAGAGGAAGGGATTATTCTTTGCTTTTATAGAAGTAAAGGTTTTATTTCTGAAAGCACTTAGAACAATTTGAATATTTACATAATAGCCAGAAAGTGCACTTTTGGCAGTGAGAAACCAGGAAACCTTGATTTCTACTTCTAAATTCCTTTCTGTCACCCATAGCAGCTCCCTCACTGTCCTGTGCAAAGTGAGTACTAAAGTAATTTCTGATTACATCGTTTAAGTCCACATCTGATTACTAACCGCCTCACTTATGAAGCATTTTTCCGAAATTATCTTAAAGTGTTGAGAATCTCTTCAGGGGAATATGTTAATTTCTAAATTTGGTGAGAAACTCTTGAAGAAGATAGGAACCAGGCTATATATTACATTAAGAATACCAAGAGTACTGCATGAATTCTATCAAATACCAAATCTTTGATAAATTAATCTTGCAGGTTTAATAAAGGAGTTTCCTTACACCTAGATGAGACTAACAGGGGACTATGTATTTGCTTAGCATTCCAACAGCTACTCAAAATAGATGGTTATCTTTGCAAAGTTATTAAAAAGGAGAAAATCAATGTCCCTGTGAAGGGCAAACTCCTGCATTTCCCTCGCCCCACAATTCTTTGTAGACCAAATCTACCGTTACCAGGAGTGACTTCCCATTCCCTTACAAAATAAAAAATATATGATTTGCCTTAGAAAGAAAAACACATGCATTTATAAAACCCTTATTACAAGTAGATAAACTTTTAAAAGATAGAAGGAGGGCATTCTGTACCTTCTGATGAGTGAGTGATTCTGTTTCTCTTTTTCTCTTCATAAGCTGTAGGCTAAGTTACGGTTTCTCAGTTGCATGTAGAGTTTGACAGGTTACAATAGTATCCTAGAGTTTACATGGCAGGATTTGGGGCAAGGCATGAGTAAGCAGAAGCTTGAATTCTGGCCTTCTCCTCCCCAGCTGTGAATTGAACATGGTTTCTATAATGGAATCTAGGGCAGGACTTTCATTTCTCAGCACTAACCATTTCATGACCCTTATTCATCACACTGTTCAAAATGAGACATTTAATTAAGTGTGCTAGGATTTTAATACTCCACTTGATTGGCTATAAACCCAGGAGTGTGTGCAGATTGTACTCTTCTGCTATCTTTTGCACCATACATTACTTTTCATGTGTAGGCGTAACTGTATGTTCCGTTATGAGCTCTTCTGCTGGAAATTCAGGCTTTCTCATTCCACACCCACAGCAGGATGCTTGCTGCAATCAGACGAGCTAACTAGACTTCTGACATTCCCGTTAACATTGCTTATGAAATTTGGTAGTTCTGGAACTCTCGGACACTATCGAAGATAAATTCCAGAGCTGCGTTTCCTTACCTGAGCCTATTATATTATCTAAAACACTTTCATCTTCTCAAATTCACTTAATAAATGCTCCATTTATTTGGAACTAGAGTAACTTTGATTCTTTGGGAAGGACCACTACTGCCTTGATCTGTCTTACTACACAGGACAGTTCTGATAATCTATACTCCAACATGGAGGGGACATCACTCAACACTTAGAAGAGATGTCGGTCATTACTGTGGAGGTGGGAGCATTCTCCTTTCAATGTATGTGGTGATTTGATTTGACGTAATACAAAGTAACTGTTTTATATTTGTAAATGCCAATTTTACCTACTCATGTAATACTGTTTTTCCTCATAATAAGAACTATGAGAAAATGGAGTTATAGGGTTGTATGTTTGACTCCCAGCTCTGATACTTGCTACCTGTGTGATCTCAACAAATTGTATTATGCTTTTTGGAACTCAGTTACATCATCTGTAAGCACAGAATAATAGTAGCTACATCAAAGGGCTTTCATAAGGATTATACATGTATTGTTTATATATATATATATATATATATATATATATATATATATATAAAACATGTGTAAATATTTTTCTTCCATTATTATGCCTTTCTTCATCACTCCAGCTTAGCAGTTATTTCTGTCTCTAATAGCTTTCAATGTGCTGGGGGAAATGGTTAAATGGCATGTAAATAACCTCTGGCTCTCAAGCTGATACACACTCGTGATTGATCTCTGGTCTGACATAAAGCTCAGTGAAAGTTGCAATGATATCTAGATAATAGGAAAACACAATATCGGAAATTGTACAATATTTTCTCCTTCCCCACCAGATCTCGGATCTTATTAAGTTATTGAGTCAATAGTCCACTTTGCTCTTATAGACGTAGCTTACTTTATGAAAACAAAATGATAGAATCTCCTGAAAGAAGTAGATTGCTACATCCTGGTTTCAGGGACATAGTAGCCTAAAGTGAATGAGGATCACATGGGGGAAACAGGCTAGGGGAAAGCTCTTAGTCTTGTGTTTTATAATACTTTCTCCCATATTGCCTGGGAGTTCCAGTGCCTGCTCTTGAGTCAGTATGAAGCAGAAGCAGAGAGAGGCAGCACCTCTCTCAGTGCCTGCCAGGGTTTGTAGGTGTAATGCGGGTAGGGAAGTCGCCTCCATCTGGGACTATAAGCAGACAGCATGTGTAAGAAGACGCACAATCCCCTGAGTATACCTCCCACATATTCCCAAGCAGTGGGTAATGTAAAGAAGCAACAATGAGAAAACCTTAGTCCCTGGAGCAGAGGGTAATAGGAGTTCTCTGAAAGCCTGTCACCCGTGGGGAAAACTATACAAATGATTTCAGCTGAGCTCAGATTGTAATAAAAGAGGGTTCTCACAATGAGGCACCTTTCCCTCCATTCCTACCTTTCCTAAGCCAACTAAGGAATTTAGGGAATGCCTTAGGGCTTCATGCCTTTTCCTCACACATGTTAGCAAAGTCCCAGATATGCCAGAGGCGTATGAGCTAACATAAAACCAACCAACAAACAAAAAAAATACACAAGTAGCATCCCCATTATGAAAAAAAATGGTCATGAACAGGAACAACTTATGCCAAATAAAGACAAATTAACAACTTTTTAAAATTAGCATGACAAACATCCTTAATGAGATCAAGGCAATATTTGGCATGAAAAATTTAAGAGAAAATAAAAATTCATAGTTTAATTGAATAGCAGTATGTAGAAAGCGTGAGAATAAATTAATAAATTTAAATATAAGATCAAGGAACACTTCAAGATATAAAGAAGGCACAGAGACTAAAATTATAAAAGAAAAAATATAGAAGATAGAAATGGGAATGTATATTTGTAAAATATGTTTCACAGAATGTAGAGGGAAAATTCATTGGATAAAGGGAGAAAAATTGAAGATAAAATCATCAATAATCTTTAAGAATTAAATAATGATCTTTAAAAAAATAAACTAAAAGTGTCCCACATTACCAAACAGAAGTTATTAAGGAAGCACAAAGAAATATTAACCTAGAGATATTTGATTGAAATTTAAGACTATCAAAGATAAAGAGAGGATTGGAAAAATTTCTGAAGTGAGCAGATAATCTACAAGAAACAAGTGTCAGATGATGATATACTTCTAGCTAGCAATACAAAAACCAAGGATAAGATTGAGTAATGTGTTCAAAATATTAAGAGGAAAATAGTAATTTCAGTGTAGAAGTTTGTATCTAATTCTTATTTAAGTATGAAGGTAAAAAGAAAAGTATTTTAAGCTCTTTAAAGCCATATACAAGACCTCAGATGTACAAGACCTCAGGTTTTCCAGGCTTCAGGAACATTGAGATTCTCTGTGAAAACACATGTGGGGAAATATTCCGGCAAGAAGACAACTAAATCCTGGAGAATGCCCCCAAACCACATATAAAAAAAAATGAGTAAGTAATCAAAGCAACTAGAAATCTGGTTTAAGCATTAGTAAATAATCTCATTGAGAGAATATGATTTTCCAAATAAAAAAAAAAATCAATGCCATCTATCATGAGATTCTCCTGATAGACAGGGATAAATTTGATTTAAAGAAAAACCCCAGCTGGATGAATTTCGTTTTTGTATGAAATGGAACTAACTACAAAATCCAAGCTGATTTTAAACAAGTGAGCAGAATTTTGTATTCTAAATGAAGTGTACCCTCTATGGTCATCATTGTTGGAGGGTTAAAATTATTCCTGTACTGCTTACCTTCAAAGCAAGTTCAAAAGCAATAAACAATCACAGTAACAACAATTATAAAAATAATGTGATTAATTCTCTCCATTCTTACTTCTGGATCTGAAATTGCATCATCTAAACATGCCCCTTCATCTAACTCTGGATTAACATTTTTTTATTATTTTCCAAAATCAAATTCACCAAAAATGGACATAACACTTGGTCATTGAGAATATTCAGTGTTTATACAGTAACCTTGAGAAAATGGTGAAAGTACTCATGCACACAAAAGCCACATTGGTCTTTATCATCTTTGAGTCATATTCATTCATGGCTCTCAGGCGCTTCAACCCCGAGGTCTTAGATTTGCCCTTGTCCTATCCCTAGCCTGTTTATTCTGGCTTTGCTTTTCAATGTCTCGTCTTCTGTTTCTGCCACATGGCACGTCCCTCACAAACTGATACACATCAAGTTATGGATGACAGCAGTTGACAATGCTGTGTACCTTTTTTAAGACAACAATCATTAACATTAGGAAATTCAAATCTAACTGTGACAGGCACAGTGTTTTTAGCTCCTGCAGCCAAGGGGAGGGGTGAGCAATGTTTAAGTAGGGGCATAGAATGCTTCTGTAGTCTGTGATCTCTTCACACACAATTGAATGAAAGGCTGGCTCAGGATTGATTTGTTTCTCCTTTCACAAACAAAATCATTATGGCTAGTGAGAAGCCGGAATTTTTGTCCATCTGTGATCAATCTCAATAGCTGAGGGGTTGAAAATCTAACACATGGTTACATAATCATTAGACCTGACACATAAGCAAGAGAGTCAGATATTCATTTACCAAATTGGTTTGAGCAGAAAAATCCCAGAGCATCCACTGCACACAAATGGGTAAATTTCCAAGAAACCAGGTCACTCTAATCATTGGGTTCCTTAGCTCTTCAGTAGCACAGGTCCCCATACTAGTAACTCATATAGTCCATCAAATACCCATCTCCCAAATATCATCAGAACAACTTGTTGTTAAAACAAAGTTGAATTCATTGCTTACTGAGATAAGGGTGATAACTACCTCAAAAAGGAGGGAAAAAAGAAAAGTCACTATATTTATTGAGACTTTGAAGTCTGGTTGAAGTGCAGAGAACTTACTATGATTCACTGAGGACCGTGATATGATAGTTTAGAATTGGAAATATTTGAGGCAAGGGTTTAAAGAAACTTAGGCTGTAGATTGAGAAGTTGGTGGATCTTTCTAAAGATTCAGGAATAAGTTATTTGGAACCTTTAGCTTTCTGGAAAGGTGTCTCCTTGAATAGTAAAGCTATGCTAATGAAAACAAGATAATAATTAAGTTATGTTTTTGTAGACAGTAAACTATTTGGCACATGGCTTTCATCTAGAAATCCTCCCAATTTTTAGTAATCCAAAAATACCTCATATACTAGAATATTAATTTTCATATCTCCTGAATCTGATAAAGTTCCAAACATATGAAAACATTTAATAACTGATGAATAATCATAATAAATCAAGCAAATTAATACTAGGCTATAGATGACTGATAAAATAATATTTTTAAAAATAGGTTTTAC
The DNA here is from genome assembly GCA_004026885.1 of Lyroderma lyra. Classification (NCBI taxonomy): domain Eukaryota; kingdom Metazoa; phylum Chordata; class Mammalia; order Chiroptera; family Megadermatidae; genus Lyroderma; species Lyroderma lyra. The sequence continues at coordinate 90,256 of PVJL010000582.1, forward strand.
CACCAGAACCAGTAGAAAGTTTTATGGATTATGAAGCATCAGAGGGAAAAACCACCAAAAATAAGTTACACGGGAGAAGAAAATGCAATATTTGCATTTCTTTTTTCTTTATTTTATTGTTAAATTCATTGGGGTGACATTGATTAGTAAAAATTACGTAGGGTCCAGTTGCACAATTCTACAGTACATTCTCTATGCATTGCATTATGTGTTCACCACCGGTCAGTTCTCTTCCATCACCATGTATTTGTGTCCCCATTCCTTCACCCCCATCCCCATGTCCCCTTACCCTCAGATAACTGCTAGATTATTGACTGTGTCCATGACCTTTTCTGTTGTTGTTGTTTTCAATTTTATATTCCACATATGAGTGGAATCATGTACTTCTTGGTTTTTTCTGTCTGGCTTATTTCACTTAGCATGATGATCTGCCCATTTTTTTAGTTTTATGGGAGGTTTTTTTTGTTTGTTTCTCTTTAGATTGTTCATTTATTCTGTTCTTTAGATTCCACATATAAGTGGAATTCCACATACAACTGTCTTTCTCAGTTTGACTAAATTCACTTAACTGTGCCAGTTTTCCAAGACCACCATTAAACCATAAAGGCCCCTAGAAATCGGTAATGGCACTAGATCTTTGGATATGACTTAGGAACTAGTCCTGCCATTTTTCTGAGTTGAAGATTTTGTTGTAAGGGGGAGGCTGAAGAGCTCCTCTCTGCTCTCTGTGGACCTGTGAGGAGGGAAATGTTCATGCCTAGGAATTTGGATTTTTTTTTTCTGTGCTCTCTTATTTTCTCTAAGAAAGCATAGATTCTTTTGAAAATATCAGAAAAGTCCTGTATAACAGACTTTGAACTTTTACAAATAATCAGTGAATTTGGATTATCCAACCTGGAAAATATCAGTAGAAGCCTAGCAGAAATCAGGCGTATGATCTATTGCACCCCAGAGAGTGGGCCTAAAAGATAGAATCCCTGCATGGGTGTTTTAACAGTCAGCAATAAGTGCATTAGGAAATAAATACATGTTACTTTCTGCTTCTTATTTTGAACATCTATATGGGAATAAAAGAGAGGTTTAGAGTGGGGAATTTGTGAATGCTTAAAATACTCTTGTTCTTGTATTGTATTTAAGCAAATAGGGTCAGAATTGGTAAAACCCTTGGAATGTGAGCCAGGTACGAGCAGGCACCAAAGTCTCTTAATTCCAGGTCAGCCTGAAGGATGCAGACTGTTCAGGTACAGATTTGTGTTACTCAAGTAGTTAAAGGCTATCAGAAGCCACCCTCCTCCAATACCAGTCACTTGGGACCCATGCTGAGCACCTAGAGTGCCAAGTGCAGATAGAGAAGATTAAAGGGGCTCCCAGGATGCCAAGTAAGGGGCATTCTGAGGTCAGTGGAAACGGCTCTAGTATCGCAGCTGAGAAAGTAATATTAATTAAGGTTTGGGTCAGTAAGAACATTTCGAGCCATATGTTGAGTAGAGCAGAAGGTCAAGGAGTTGAAAAAAATGGTATCTATACTGACACTACAGGCCCAAATTAAAAATGTTAGCTGATGTTTTTCCCGCTCCTCCTCCAGGGTGCCATGACTGTTAAAGTGGAATTGAAATGCATCACTCCTGGGCTGGGGGCCATTTTGATCTGACAGAGCGGAGCTACCCACTGTGCTAAATGTGCTGCCATCACTTCTCCGCCCCACTTCTCGGTTACAACTGCTTTCCAGTTAATATCTTGGGTGCACTATACGTTTGTTGTCGATGCCAGTCATTCAGTAAAAAGCAGGCTTAAACTGAACTCAGCAGTGAACAATTTCTTTTGATAACTTTATAGACGTCACTCTTTTTCGCTTTTTTTTTTAAGTTCACCAAGACTCATTCTTGTTTTATAGATTTCCCTGCCTCTGAAGACTTCCAATCACAGAGTACACAATTCTATTTTTTATTTATTTTATGTGATGAATTTACAGAAAGTTTCTGTTCACTCTTGCAGATCCACGTCCCACCCCTTCCTATCTGCTCTGGACTCAGGGAGGCTGACTTACACAAACTCTACAAATAACAGAACCCTTTGCCCTCTGTCTTACTCTTGGATTTGACCAACAGGAAGTGCCAGCACGAGATCAGTTTATTCCCCTGGTTTCCTTGCTGTTTGTTGCTCAATGATGAACTGCTGCTCACTGAGAAGGTGGAGGGAAGATGGAGGCTTTGCATGCTGCCTCTCTGTTTCCAGGTCCCAGTAACTTGTTCTTCCCTTCAAACCCTCACCTTTATGAAAGGAGTAACTAACCTCAGGGTGGTGCATTGCCCCTTACAGTTTCCTTACTTCTATTGCTTACGTGCCTTGTAAACTGTTCACTTTACTAAATTCTACTGGAATTGCTCCATTTGGAATATACTTAAGGTTCTCTCTGTGATTCTGAGACAAAGGGAGGCTGAGTTACAGACTGTTGGCCAGAAATTTCATAGAGGTGATGTGGTCGAGGCAACTGAGTTGTCATTGAGAAAAATCAGGCTAGAGTTCATGACCCTGACATTTGATCATGATATGACCTTGCTCTATGTACCTAAACATTTTATGCCTGTGATTCTTCCTCTGAAACTGTAATTTAGAGAAATGCTAAGCCCAGGGTCTGGGGCAGAGAAAAGTTTCTTGTACTGATAGCTAGCCATCAGTCTAGCCATTCAGGTGTGAATGAAGCCCCCAGTACCTACCACCATAGAAGCAGGTTTCTCTTAGTGGCTTGGCCACTCAATGACTTCTAGCAATCTTAACCCTGGGTAGACAGGAACTCATTGATTTAACTAACATTTATTGATTACTTATTACCTAAATGACATCATGTTAAGAACTGAGGAGAATTAAAATAAGATGTAAGTCTTATTTCTCAAGAAGCTTGTATTCTATTAGGAAGACAAAGGAAATTGTCAACTGGAGTCCTATAAAGTATTAGCTGCTTTCAGAATTTTATGTGTTCTTACCTAGGAAGCTAAATATCAGAGAAAGTTAGCAATACAGGAAATGTCAAAGGGGCAGAGTGCCAACCAACTATTAAGAGAATGCATCCAAATACTCATAAACAATTTAGCTAGTCAGTAACTCTAGGCTCCAGTGCTTTCCTAGGAATACAGACAATTTCCCATATGTGAGTATTACATATCCATTATTATTAAAGACAAACAATATGATTACTACATCTACTAAAGATAGGATTTGTGGGAATACAAACAGACACAATAGACACCCACACAGATATGCACATGGACATATGACAAATGTGCACACACAGACACAAACAGAAGCAAACACATGCTATCTTTCTGCTGCTCAGAATGCCATGCTTTGGGTGATCTAAAGTCATATGGCAGGGTGATATGAGACATCAGATATGAAAGGTTGTCTGGTTGTGAGATTTTACTATGTGATATTCCGACCCATTAGGGATTTGGGCTCTCAAATAGTATAAGTGAGGCAGGACTTATAAATTAGTTTTCTAGCCAATTAAAGTTGAGTTTATTGTTGGCTTGAGCCATTTCCTTGTTCCATTTTTCCACCCAAAAACCATACCAGTGCATAGCTGACAGTATTTCTAGCTGCTAAATACAATGCCATTGAACCCTAACACAGATTATATTCAAGAACTAGTCCTATTTGAATAAATGCTTTGAAAGACTGTCTCCACTCACGACTGAAGGGCTGGGTCCCTGTACTTTTGTGTCCTCATTTGTTTGTGTGCTACTTAGGAGAGCACTATATTAATTTGTGGAAACAAAATCTTAGAACTTTATAAGGGTAAAGGATTTTAGATATCATATATTATAGATAAGTGCTCTTTTTTGAAAAGTAATGCAACTGAAGCCCTAGCGGGTGAAGTGACTTTTATGAATATCATCATTGTAGTTTCATTTCTTTGGGAATTGAGGATCCCCCTCCCCACCATGAGACACATTCGAAGGTATAGAGCACCATGCTCGTGACTTTCACAATACCTTAAATAATTTACTCAATTGTCACAACAATCTCATGAGGTAGATATAATCCTATTTTACAGCTTGGAAATTACCTAATTGATAAATAGAGAGGTACAGACTGGAACCTAGGTCTCCACATTACCTTCCCAGTAATAGATTTGTGCCAGATCTGACTGTCTGGAATCATCGATTAAAATGCAAATACACCTGGGAATTAAAGTCTTAGAACCTAATATCCCAGTTACTAATCCTGCTATAGGGAAGATTAGTTCACAACTCAATAAGAGTAAAGATTGTACTTGGAAGTTGTGCTTAAAGGCAGATTGTGATGGCAAAATGGCAGAGTATAAACTGCCTATTTCATAGCTTTGCCTTGAGCTATTCCTACTCCACCCATTAGCTGTGTGGCAGTCTGGTAGAGGAGCTGATAGGAAATCCACTGCCAGATAAGAGATAAGTCTCTCATTACCGGAGGAAATGAGTCTACCTCTAATCCATCCTGTTTCATCGGAGCCCCATTTAGAAACAGGTTTGCTTCAACACCCTCAGCGAAAGCCCATTTTTTGGTGACTAGGACAGTTCTCATCACTTTGTGGCCTCCATGAAGGTAATATATTTGTGCCTAATCCATAATTAACTGGGAAGAGCATAATATTAATTATTGGCTCAATTGTTAATCAGCGGGGTGTTTCCCTCCCACATCCCTCTCCTTGCATGCTAACCTGTCAGACTCTAGTAATTGTTGCCTGAATAGGTTTGGGTAAAAGTCTCCGAGGAGGACCAATTCTCTGGTTCCATTAACGAGAACACATATAGATCATTTTCAGCGCTAATCTAGGGCTAAAATCAATTATGTCTCTTGTATTTAAAAATTAAATTGACTCGCCATGGGAGTAGGATGAAGGAAAAATACATTCCTCCTATTATGTGTAATTACAATTGTAAAACATTTTCCTTCGGAATGTAATTGCTGCCTGCTGAGGCTGAAGCAGGTGAGTTTGGAGCGTTTAGTGGGAATGCTGGGCTTTCATTCAGGTTTTCCTTGGGCTTTTGTTCCCCACCCCTTCTCAGACTTCTTTCTTCCCCTTCATTTTAATGCTATTATAGCACTGAGAGGTCCTCTAAGACTTCTCAACTTTCAAAGAATCTCAAATGTAGTTCTGGGCATAGGGAGCAAGAAACAGAGTAGAAAAAAAAAGAGACCTAATTATGCCGTAATCTATATGATGAAAATTTCAATCGTACCAGTATTTATTTAGTGTTTATTGTGTGGCCAGGCCTGAGTTAGGATTTATGGGACACACACACACACACAAACACACACAATGTGGTCTCTATTTTTAAGGTCTTTTGTTTTGATGAATGACCCAAGTATAAATTATATGAAAAATAAGCAGTTTTTAAATATAATCTAAGATATGATTACTTAACCACTGATAGACATAGCAATGCTTTAGGTGGTCACAGACTTGTTTGTGGGTCTCTCCAAAGACTCACTTCTCAGACTTGTCTCACTTCCTCCGCCAGAAAGGTCATCATTTCTCATCACTACAGCAATCCTATTGTAGGAGTATTTTGGTTGCAAAACAGTAACCAACTCTAAATAGCTCACATGTAGGGTTTCTAAATAAAATACAGGTGACTCAATTAAATGTGGAATTCAGATCGTTTGAAAATAAGACAGCAGGGCCAAATGGAGTCACTCATGCAAAGCTCCAATTCACCGAACCAAGACTTAACTTAATTGCAGTTCTGTCTCTCCCAGGAATGGACTCTTAAACCATCCACCTAGTAAGCACTAGTGAAGTAATCTGCCTAATAGACCCCTGCCATCCCCTAAAGGACAGTGACCTTGGAATAACCAATGCTGTTTTTTTGCCTGGAGTAGTTTCCTTGTCCCCACTCTCTTCTGTTCAAGAAAGTCTCTCATTCTATACAACTCCTCAGAGTTTCTTTCTATCTGCTAGACTAGATGCTTCCCTATTTGAATTGATTTTTCTCAAATAAACTCTTAAAATTTTAATATGCTTCAATTTATATTGTACCCAGATCAATAACCATTAGATATTTTTTTAAGTGTAAGTATACCCCAAATATTGTATGCGACATCCTTAGACTAAAACAAATACATTCATTGTTTATCTGAACTTCACGTGTAACTAGGAGTTCTGTATTTTATTTGCCAAGTCTGACAAACCTTTTTATATAAAAACGCAGCTATTGTAAGGACATAGAATGTCTTCGGGAACTCAAAGGTAGAGTTACAGCTTGATCTCAGGAATAGACTAAGATGGTGATTCAGGGCACAGAATTCTTTCTGTTTCCTATCTTTGTTTCTTTACCCATCTCTGTTTTGTTCTTTGCTTTTGTTCCAGGCAAGCTTTTGTTGTTTACCATTGCCCGCCATGAAAAATTGCCATCACTGACTATTTCAGTCTCCTCTTTTAGGGAGAGCAGCCATGCTATACTGGAACTGCTTAGTCCCAACTCCAATCCTGAGGAAAAACACTGATTGGCCAAGCTTTTGTCATTTGCCCAGTCTTGAATCAATTAAATATAATGTGAAATTAATGTCATATTTTACAAATCCTGTTAAATCATGTGTGTGAATGATCAGTTCTTATAATGGTGATGATAAAAGAGCCATGGTCACAAAATAATTGGTGTCCACTATAATTTTTTTTAAATTAGTGAATCCCCAATATCTATTATTTTACAATCTCTGAGAATTTCTACTTGCTAGGATGATTTTCATTGAAATCCTTTGTCATCTTAAAATTACCCCACTTAATATTTGCATCTTTCTATTGCAGTTAACATTCTGATCTTTCACATATAGTCTGTCTTAAAGTTCTATTAATACTTCTGTCATAGATCTTTTAAATTGGTTTCTTCCTTTTCCACATTCAATAATTTTATAATCCTACTTGTACCTTTGTCACTTGTTTATGAATTGCTCAGGTTAAGAAATCATCCATATCCAGACTCTTCTTGTTTTGACACACCCTATATACTGATTAGTTTTAGATTAGTTAATTTTTGTTTATGTTTTCTAACAGGTTGCATGTATCATCTTCTTCTCCAATTTAAGAATAGATCATCACCATTTGTAGACTCTGGAGAGTAAGTTCTTATTTAGAGACTAAGCTCCTTGATGTAGAATGAGCCCCAGAGTTCATTTCTCCGACTTCACAGGGCTGCTGTCAATAATAAACATTTCCGAATTTATTGCTTATGTTTTTTTAAGCATTTTATTGGTGCTCTTTAAATGATACCTATTAATATTAATATTCAAAGTTTCAACCTAATGCTCCAAATTACTCACCAGCCTTCTTACTTGGTACCTATTTATACAAACTCTCTTCTTGATACAACTAACATGTGCAAAGTCTCTTAAACACAATTTCAACATTGATAACTCTGTGCTTTTGCATACAATATCCCTCTACCTTAAAGATCTTTTGTGGTCTTCTTTTCTTAAATGTAGTATTTTTTATTTGGTGAGGCCTACTTGAAGCTCTGGTACAGTTGACAGTTACAAAGGTTGTTTTGATAGTCCTAGTCCTCAGTAATATCTCTTTTCATCAATAAGTTTTGCTATCTGTGGTCTTCTACTTTATATCTTGAGTAAAGTTCTAAACATTTTATACTAATCATACTTTATAAAGATATTATGTTATTACTAACTATATGTTAGGCTCTGGCATAAAAGAGGCTGTTGTTTCAATATCTTTGTATGTTTAATCAGTAAGTGTCTAATTAATTGGTATAAAAGTAAATTTTAATACAATTAATTAAATTAAAAACATAAAAGAATAGACAGTCTCAAAATAATTTAACATGCCATCTCTGAAAATAGAATAAAGAGAAGAAGAACATCATGGCAATGTGGAAGGACTTTCATGAGGGTTTTCCCATAATTCCTATTTATAAATACAGTAGACTCTCAGGTAACCGGCACCCATGGGGACTGGTAGATGCCAGATAAATGTAAGTAGACTCTTGATTAACTGGAACTCAAGCAACTGGCACTCTCAAGCAACTGGCAAAAAATTTTGCCAGTTGCTTAAGTTCCAGTTAACAAAGAGTCTCTTGTATATAGAATCAGAATTATCATCATAGTAAGGAGTAAATGATAGGGTTTTAAATACCCTAAAAGTAGAATCACCCTCCAGAAATTATACTTTATTGATTTCTTTCATTTTATTAAGAAATGTGCTCAATAAAAACAGATATGATTCCTTCAAGTTCTAAATTATGTATTTCTCTACTGTGTTCATTTTGACTCTGTTTATTTTTTTAATTCATTTTTATTGTTAGACTTATTGGGGTGACATCTGTTAGCAAGGATTACATAGGTGTCAGGCATACAGTTCTACAGTGCATTGTCAACTTGATGTATATTAAGTTCACCACCTAATGTGACTTCTCTTTCCATCACCTTATATTTATTGACTCTGTTTAGCAAACCAATTTCCATGAGTTTTCAAGACATTGACTAGCCATCAGTCAATGAAGAGAAAAGGCAGGTTGGTTCGAAAAGAATAACTATGATTGTCATGGAAAGATACTATCACAAAGTATCCCCATGATTAAATAAGGGAAAGAGAATAAAAAGAAACAACTTGAGTTAAAAAACAAATATTCTAACATACACTGATAGTGAAACCTCATTTTGCAGTGCAGTTAGATCACCTGTATGTTCATTGTCCTTGACAAAGTAGTGACCACGCTGTATATTTTTAAGTACTTTTCAGTTCTTAGAAAGACATAGTAATTGTGGCAGAAGGAGTAATCGTTGCAGTAACAGTGATAATAATAGTTGTATAATTAGTATTAGTGAAAACATAACAATCTGTAGGTGCTAATTGGTATAAGACTATAAATGATACAATCATTTCACTCACCCTCATTGTAATTTAAGGGGGATTGACTCATCCTCATAGGCCAGTTCTGGTTGACCTAAGCCAGTCTAGAGAATCTCATCATTTCTGTGGCAGTGGCAGTGAAGGCCTATGTGCCAATCAGTGTAGGACCTTCCTCTGGCCACAGAGAAAGTCAGCAAGCTTCACAGGGGACCATCAGCATGACACCAGAAACACATTTGATGGTTACTTCACCCTCTCTTGTCACATTCCCTAAACCTTTTGATGAAGTGGGTAGATCAGTTTCCGGTGGCCAGTGACTTTACGACCAGGTTGAAGATGAAGCTGGCATTCAGAGGATGGCAGAAGTAGTGAGAGAGTAACAGAGCCAAAACTTTGATAGACTTAAAGCTACACCTACGTGTAAATCCTCAACTTTCTATCAGTATAAACAAACAGCTACCCCTTTTAGTTATACTTGTTTAATATGGGTTTATTATTACCTACAGTGAGAAACATCTTAATTAACACAAGTAGATCACTCTATATTTTACAAGTTACTTCTATATTTCTTGTTTATCTTGACTTTTCTCTACAGCAGTCTGTGAGCAGATATGATATGCTTATTTTACAGATGAGAATTTGGAGGCTCAAAGAGATTAGATGATTTCACTAAAAGAAGCACATCTAGGGCAAGGGGTCCAACCTTTTGGTTTCCCTTGGGCACATTGGAAGAAGAATTGTCTTGAGCCACTCATAACATACACTAATACTAATGATAGCTGATGAGCTAGAAAAAAGAGATCCGTGACTAATTTTCATAATGTTTAAGAAAGGTTACGAATTTGTGGTGGGCCGAGTTCAAAGCCATCCTGGGCTGCGTGCTGCCCGCAGGCAGCAGGTTGGACAAGTTTGATCTAGGGTTTTAGCCCATGATTTTGGAATTCCATCACGATGTTCTTTCTACAAAAGTTGCTAAATTGACTGGTGAGGACATCATTTGGGTCATAGAAAGCATAGGTTATTGGACTGGTGAGTTGGTTATGTCCTTCTGAGCAAAAGTGAGAAGTGTGAGACTAAATGTAGAAAAAGGAAAGGAAGTGATGGGTGCCATCCAGCATTCTGTGGGGTTGTGAAGTTTCTAAAGTAAATCCTTTGCATAGCTTTGTCCCTAATCTGTGCCTTTTGTCTCTATTTTTAGTAACACATGTATGTCTCACACTTTCCTGGAATGATCAAGAGACCTTTCAATTAGTCTTGTACCTTTCTGTCAAGAAGAAAATGTTAGATAAACTCATTAACTCTGAAGTATTAGAGGTTTAATTAAAATGCAAATCCTACCCAGTAAGATTTGCATTTCAATGAAAAAGAATGAACAGGATGATACTTACCTTAAAGTAATAAAGCAGTACTTGTGGTATTTCAAGCATCAGGAAAAAAGATTGTTTGGGGGCAAGGATGTGTTATCATTACTTTATAAACCACACAATTAGATAACTGACTACTTAACTTTTTATAATGTCTACCAAAAATGGAGGGCATTAATTATCATCTGCAGATGAAGGCTTAAGTGCTCTCAGTGAGAAAATATAAAGATACAGTTAGAGCCCTAGATATAAATGTGGATAGAGGTAGAATTTATAGTTATCAGCTACATACATGATTCCAGATTATCAGATAATTAAAAGAAATTTAAGTTGGTTTAGAAGATTGGAAGTGATCTACTATGTCAATTGTATTTCAATAATATCTAAGGTTTTTATATGTAACATTTATAATAAGCACATACAATTTTAATGAAATATTTCAAACCTACTGAAAGATATAGCAAATACACCAATAACCCAAAGTTTCGTCAACTATTTTTTTTCTAAGGAATTAGGCACAACATGTATGTCTTTGTGATCCCATTTAATTTTCCCTTCTCAGAGATAACCACTGTAAGATTTATTTATTCTTTGCTTGAATGTTTTTATATTTATGCATAAATAGAAATATTTTCTAGTATTCTTCAGACTTTTAAATATTATATAAATGTTTCTCTATTAAACAAATCATTCAGCTATTAGCATTTGTTTGACTTTTTTTTTTAAGCATGTATTTCCTTGGTCACTTGTCACAGCCATACACAGTGGTGTAGCATCAATGATGTTGATTTTTATTCCATCACATGAACATGAATATGGTACAATTTATACACCCATTCTCCTGATTTTGGACATTTACATTTTTCTAACTTTGTATAATAATGTCAAGTGCTACAGTCTATACTCTTATGCTCATCATCTTGTGTCATTATGCAGGTGTTTTCCAAGGATACACAGGCAGTTGTACCAATTATATTTCTTTCTGTGATTCTAAGTTTCCATATCTTTATAACCTTTTCTGTTTATATAGTATATGTTGTATGTATAGATGTATATATTGCTATTTGAATTGTGGTAAAACAATTTTAATTTGCAATCTCTAAACACCAGTAATGTTAGACACCTAACATATTTGGGGATGTTCAGTTCATGTTGCCTCCTATGAATATTCTGTTCATGAATAGCTTTCAGTTTTTTTCTTATTATCTATTTCTCTTTTTATTTTTATTTTGTGGAATCTCTCTTTCTCTTTCTCTCTCTCTCTCTCTCTCTCTCTCTGTCTCTCTCTCTGTGTGTGTGTGTGTATGGGTATGTGTATAAACAAATAATAGATGTAGAAAAATATCTTCTGCAAGATCATGGCTTTTCTTTTTTACTTTATTTAAGATGCTTTTGCAGCACAAAACTTAAAATGTAATAAAAAGTATCACTCTTTGACTTACAGTGTATACTTTTTCTGTCCTAAGATAGTCTTCCCTATCTCAAAAATCATAAAGGTATTCTCATGCATTCAGTAATTATTTGTTAAGCTGCTGCCGTATATCTGGCATTGATCTTGGAGATGTATACTGTGGTTAAGTAAATAGATGGAGTACTTATCTTCAAGAAGCATACATTCCTGTCAGGGGAGAAACAAGAACAAAGAAATCTATGATAACTTAATAACATTTCAGGTTATAATAAAATATAAAGCAAAGCAGGTTATAAATAATGACAGAGCCTTAATTTAGGAAGGATCTTCAAGGTAGAAATTTTTGAGGACGTCATGATGCCTAAGAATCCACCTAAATGTTTGAATCCCTCTGAAGTCAACCAAGGGAATGTAAACTGTCAGAGTTCCAGACACAGAGAATAGCGGGGGCAAAGGTCTTGAGACAGGAACATGCCTGGCATCTTCGACAGATAGCAGCCTTAGCCCATACCTCTGTGGATGTTTGTGTTCTCCCCAAGTTTATGTTGAAACCCTCACCCTCAAGGTGATGATATTAGGAGGTGGGCACTTTGGAAGACCATTAGTTTGTGAGGGTGAAGCCCTCATGAATGGTATTGGGGCCCTTACAAAAGAGATCCCAGGAGCTCACTTGCCCTTTTCACCATGTGAGGATCCAACAAGTTTGCAGTGCAGAAGAGGGCCCTCCCCCAGAAGCGCGCTGTCCCCCTGATCTCGGCCTTCTAGCCTCCCGACCTGTGAGAAATAAATCGCTGTTGTTCATCAGCCACCTGGTGTTGAGCATTTTTGTTATAATAGCCCATATGGACTAAGCCATGTCATTCCTGTGCATATACTCAGAGTTTCAGCCTAATCAGACAGCTTGGATTTTCTCTAACATATCATGATGTCTGTGTCTTTACAAATATAACTTCTACTTTTATATGGTACTCTGTCTGCCCCCTTCCACTTACCAAAATGAATTTCAATGTTTTATTCATTCAGAAGTCTACTGTTTGCTACAGAAGTCACTCATCAATGAAACTTGCATTTTATTAATCTTGCAAGCTAATAATATCTCTTTAGATTTGCACATATGTTGATAAATCTCTAATAACACTAATAAAGTTTTTATGCTTTTTGCCATATCTCTTCCTTTTTTTCTGACCTTTCCTTCCATGTAAGGTTGAAAGTATCATGAGAAAAAGACTGAAATTTACTTGAATTTCTATTATCTGTGTCTAGCATACTGCCTTACAGAAAGTATATGATTAAATTGAAGTTATCACCAACGCAGTAGGGGCTGGAATCAGGACTGAGGCAGAATTCTGGTCTCTATTCACTGGAATTTGGAGGTTGTAGTTGCTTCACATATATTATTTCACGACTTGCTAGCCTGTATTTCCACCCCCATTTCATGCAGTGTTTCTTAGTGTTAATGTAAAATTACATATGTGTGTGCTGTCGGTACCTTTCCCTTAGGGGATGAATTGGTCCTTTCTAACTTTGAGCATTTATATGATTTGTTGTTGCTGCTTTGGGGAGAAAGACCCAAGCTTTAAACAGGGGTGTCCAACCTTGTGGCTTCCCTGGATCACATTGGAAGAAGACCTCTCTTGGGCCACATGTACATAAACTACACTAACACTATTGATAACTGATAAGCTAAAAAAAGGTCCATGTCTAATTTTCATAATGTTTTAAGCAAGTTTATGAATTTGTGTTGGGTTGCATTCAAAGCCATTTGGGGCTGCACACAGCCCATGGGCTGCTGGTTGGACATGCTTGCTTTAAGATATCAAATGAATGTCGCAACTTGCCAAGCATGGAAGAGAAAATGAGAAGGCCATTCAGTGATCAATGCCTCTAGGTTATATGCTTGTTTTTTCTCATGTTAAGATATTTTCCTGTGTCATTTAATTTCTGTGATTAAATTTTGAGCCTAGTTTATTATACTCATTTGATTTGGGAAAAATTGTTTAATCCATCTACCTCAGTATTTTTGTGTAATATGGAAATAAGTTTGCACAGAAGTGCTCTCTGTAGATTAAATATTGTGATGTCAGTAAAGTGCCTTGAAGTATCTGACATATTGTGTACTTAATTAAATGTTAGTACTCTTCTATTTCTATGTATTTCCAAAGAAGTCTGCTCATAAAGACACCAGGGCAGCCAAAATGTGTTTAAATGTGGAGAGAAAGAGAGCTACCAAAACTTTGTGATGAACAACTGTGTCTTCAGTCTCTCATAGGTGTCATTGAGGTCCCTATGTTGATGTTGTCCCCTAGGCAGGCTGAGACAGTGTTGAGGCACTGAGGACATTATGAAATTTAGTCATCCGATTCAATCTGAAATTAATTATACTGGACATGTCTCCTCCTTTTCTACTTGGTATACCTTTTCTAAGGGGAGCCAGCGATCCATGTTATAAATGATGTTCCACTTGGACAAGGACCTGCCACCTTGCATTCTCTTTCTGTTTTACCTGAGGGAAGATTTGACACCAGCGACCCGTATTCCCAGGCACATCTTGAGGCACTACTAAGTATGGACTCACCATGGTGGACTGTATTTCTGGTCTCTAAGCCCTGATTATTATTTTCAGCAATTAGAACCAACCAAACACATTAGGCATCATTAGACTTGACAGCAGCTTTACAAATACCTCAAGGGCCTCTCTTACCTGGGAATTTGTATACTGAGTTGCAGGCTACTGCTGTAGTAGAGACCCAGCATATAGATAAGCCTCTTCTGTTCTTAGTATATACCACTTCCTTCTGTTTTACACATGATATTTAAGTTCTGATATGTCTCATCACTAAGAGCCTTTGATTTTTGACTTAACGGTGGAATGAACATATTCCTGCAGGAGTTTCTTTCTTTGGCTGCCTTTCTTGACCTTTCTAAGAAGGAACCCTTGAAGCCTAAATTTATCATAAGTAGCCACTGATGATTTAGCTGCTTACTTCCTTCAACTAAGAAGTCAGAGGACATTTGCTTTACAAGTAGGCATCCATTGATGTAGCTCAACTCTTCTGTTAGTTTTGCTGCTCCTCTTAAAAAATGCCTTGATTTTAGACTGGATTGAACTTGTACAATTTTTCCAAGGGAGTCAGGTAAATGCTGATTACTTGGGTCAAGAATTAGGTTTCTCTGCCAGTAAACATGAGAGAAAGGAAGATCTTCAGAGATACTGGGGGCACTGAATGGAAACCACAGCATGTTCAAAGTGGGGACATAAAGTTAAATGCTAGTAGGAGCAGAACTCACAAATCTTGTAAAGGCAGAGGCTGGAATCCTGGGTCAAGGAGAATGTAAAGCTTCTTGACTTTAAGTGATGAATTATAGAACATGCATGCTGAAAATGGCTGGGGAGGGACAGAGTGGGATGGATGTGTGGGTACAGTTGAGCTTTGCTGTCATTGTCTTGCCTGGCCTGGCCCATTATTTTAAGGGCAAACTCAAGGACACATCTAAACAATTGTCCACAGATGAGTTAACTTAAAACGGACCAGATTCTCATGAATGACGTAGAAGTGTACATACTCAGGTAGGAGATGCTCATTTGGAGGAGAGGAGGAAAGATTCTGAATTTTCTGCTATCACAGAGACTTTAGGACGACGATTGTTTACCTCATTTACCTATTAGCATCATCTGTGGAATTTTTCAAAAGTTCTGATTTCTGGCTCCCACCTCCAAAGATTCTGAAGTAATTGGTCTGTTGTGTGGATTGGGTACCCCTGCTTGTTAAAAGTTTCCCATGTGATTCTCATATGTAGCCAAGATTGCAAGCTCTGATCTGGAAGGAAGGCTGACTCAGATCAACTCTAGTCCTATTCCTACATAAAAACAAACATTCTCTTTGCTGGAGATATAAATTTTAAAGATAAAATTTTTATCACGTTTTTTGTATAACCAAACAGCCTTCAAGTTCTCAATCAGTTTTACTCTAATAGATATATTTCAGGAAGTATGAACTAGATCAGTAGTCTATCCCAGTTCTGCTAAATGGATAATTATTCAGTTGTTCAATTCATTAGACAGAATCTTAAGGCATATAGAACAGAGGCTATATTTTTAAAAGATTGGTAATGCACACTAATGAAAATAAATTACCAGGAGCCTATTGTTTTAATTGATTAATATGACAAAATGATGAAACCTAGGCCTTTTAAAAAATACTCATAGCTCATTCCTATATTCTAGAAATATCCTGACCTAGAAAAATTTCAATTGCCCAATAATGAAAGACAATGAAGTGAAAACAACATTATAGAGCTCATTTCCCTCCTCATCGTATCTTAGAAGACTGGAATCATTTGAAGTGAAGAGTCCATAGCATTTCCTATCTCACTTTCACTGAGTTTTTTCTTGGAGAGCAAGTGATAATGTTCGAGGCCTCCTCACCCAATAAACGAGTCTTGTGTGGATGCATTTTCAGTTCAGTAAAAGCTTATTCATTTAGGAGACAGCATGATGGAATTGGTCTAGAACCTGGAGAACCGAATTCTGGTAAGAGCATAACTTTAGTATCATTGAAGTGACTTTGAGTCCCTTAATCAGTTAAAATGTAATTTTCTTATTTACGTAATCAGGATACAGAAGACATGCCCCGCCTATCTTGCAAGTTCCTCCTAACACCCAAACCGTGGAGTTGTCCTTCCAAAAGACTGATTTGCAGCTCATTTGTCCTCCCAGTGCTTACCCCCTTGGTGCTGGACATTTTACTTCCATCTGAGGATTTATAAAAGAAGATGCAGCTGACATTTTGGAAGAGTTTACACTTGTGATCATTGTAGAAGATTAAGCCCCAGCCCATATTTTGGAAACGTTTACAATCAAGACCTGCAGAGTGAGTCACATTTCATCCATGTAGCAACCTCACCATGAGATGCGATCTATCAGAAGCCCCATTCCCACTGGCAGGCAAACCCTAGAATTCCTCTTTACAGCCTTTCGTCTTGTGCCTAGTAAGTCCTGAGTGAGTCCCTTCTTGTCTCCAGCCACCAAATAGATTCTACTCTTTAATCTCAGTTGTGTGAGTCAAGTTTGTAAAGTTAGCTATTAATATCTCTTGTATCCTCTTGTATTTCAGCTTTCTACTGGAATGAGGTAACTACCCAAAGCTGCAGTGTCCCATGACATGGGGCGCTGACAGTCAGATTAGCATTCACTAGCTCACTAGCTCACTTTCTCCAAGAATTGAGAGCTACATAATTTGTGAGGCTCAGTAAAAACAGAAAATAGGGGACATGTTCAGAAATTACTGAGATGTATAAGGTGACCACAAAAGAGCATTAACTTAGTGCTCAGCCCTGTAGGTCCCCACATAACTGTGACAAATCCAGTACTGCCTGAAGCACATAATACAGCCATGATCCTGGGTCCTTTTTAAAAAGAAAAGAAAAAACAAAAACAAACAACAAAAACAACAAAACCACATACACCCGCGCGCGCGCGCGCGCGCACACACACACACACTCACACACACAATAACAGTCTTCTATAACTCTGCAGGGAGATAATATCAACCACCTAATTATACATAGTCTCATACTTATAACTCCTGGTCACCTTGAGGCTATCTATAGGACTGGATCTTTGGCATGCTGAAGCCTCCTTGGGTCTTACCCAAGTTTCTTAGACAGAGCAGCAGGAATATTGGTGTTGTCTTTGAGGGTATGCCCTTACACAGAGTTAGCTCTCCTCTCCCTGGCACTACTCATTCATGGTATATAGGGGTGGTCACTGTCCTCTATTGTCAGCTTAAGGTTCCTTCAAGTACCCCATTCTTGCCCAAGGAATACGCACAGTGCTCCTCTCCAACACTCATCCACTTGAGCAGTTCCTGAAGGCTCACAAGTGTCTGGGTGTGCGGCAAGCATCAGGTAGCTTCCTCATTGAGCAGCCAAGGACTTCAGTGTTTCCACTCGAATAAAGACCACACCTCCTTCTTAGTCTGACTTATTTCACTTAGCATGGTATCTTCTAGTCCCACTCATGTTGTTGCCAGTGGTAAGATTTTATTCAGATTTATGGCCGAGTAATACTCCATTGTGTAGGTGTACCATAGCTTCTTTATCCACTCATTTCTTGATGGGCATTTAAATTGTCTCCATATCTTGACTATTGTGAATAATGCTGCAATAAACATAGGGGTGCATATTTTTTTTGAATGTGGACTCTAATGAACAGAATAAATGAATAATCAAAATAGAAAAAAAATTTTTTGGACACAGACAATAGTTTAGTAGTTGCCAGAGGGAAACAGGGGAGGGAGGGAGGGGGATTCAAATATATGGTGATGGAAAAGGAAATGACTTTGGGTGGTGAGAACACTTCGATGATAAAGAACTGTACACCTAGAACCTATGTAATTTTACTAACCAATGTCACCCCCATAAATGTAATAAATAAAAAAAAGACCACACCTCCTATAGGTGAGATCCTAAATCTCATACACAAAATATAATCCCAGCTCACTGAGTGGCAGACTGCTTGGGCCAGAAGAGTTTGGGCTAAAAGTGTGCAATTTTTTCTCTGATCCAATACAGCCTTTGGGCATTGAGGTGACACTTTTTATAGAGGTCCTTGCGTTAGTGTCTTGGCCCTCTCAGGCCAAAGATGAGCCATGAGGCCACATGCAGGGATGGGGCCCAGCTATCCAAAGTACTGGACCCAGTCAGTACCTTGTATCCCCACATATTCTCTTCAGAATTCTCCCCTTCCCTGATGAGTCATCTTTCTCCCATTTCTCTCACGTTCTGAGCTTCAAACCCACTAGAAGGCACCTCAGCCCACCATCCCTCAAAACATAAAAAAATAAAATTATTCAATTCTAATGTTGCTTATTCAAAACTTGAAGAGCAGTATTTGCTTTGTAAAGTGGGAGCAAGTGGTTTTATTTCTTGAGGTTTCTCTTCTTCAAATGCAATAGAGAAAAAAGTGTTTTTGTTTTGTTTTACCAAATGAGTCACAAATAGATATATTTTCAAGGCTTACCTCACTAGTTTATTCCTGATTCTGCTTAAGTCCACTGTGCTTTGTAGCCCATGCTGGCTCTGATCTGCCTCGAAACATTGATTTGAAGATTAAATGGAATTTTATTATATCTATAAATTATATGAGGGCTATATAAAAAATTCAGCCATAAATGCCTCTGTTTTTCATATTACATGGCTGGATACTTTCCAGACAGCCCTTGAATATAAATAAATATAAATATCTATCTATAGATATATCTGTATCTATCTATAGACATATATAAATATAGGCTATATGAAATCATTTTGAAAATGGAAAGTATGATAAAAATGAATCTACATGGATATTTTTTATTATCCACATGGTATCTGAGTGAAGCTGACAAGGAAGTAAAACTCTAGAATGTTTAGAAATAAGAAGCACACACATATGCACACACATACGCACACAGATAACATTTAGTGCAAATGCTTTATATCACAGATGCTAAAACCAATATAGCTAGAACTAGAAATCTGTTTTATGGCTCCTACCTTACTTCCTTCCCTTTTGTATGCTACATGATAAAAAAGATTTGTTAGGTATAATTGTGAGCAAACATGAGAGGGTAGAGTCTGAACTGCACTTCGGTGTCATTATTTGACAAATCTATTTTAGCGTATTTATTACAAGACAATAGGAAGAATGTGGTATCTGACTGTCTCTCTTTTGGTGATGTTAGAAAATGTTGACTTCATTGCTTGCCTTCAATTGACTAGAGTTGCAAAAGGGTGCCATTTTACTCATATCATTTTCTTTTTCTTTATGAGTTGTAATAATGTTGCAAGGATAAGCTCCCCACCCCCCACCTCTCCCCTCTGCTGTTTGGTTACCTGGTGGAACAATGTATGTAGAAAAGTTGGAATGAATGTTTGATAGATATCTTTAAATGTATATACTTCCTTGTCTTTCTTATACTGTAAGTTTTTAAAATATCATTAGGAATTCATAGATTTAAATATATATGAAAAGTTTCAGTGAATTGTAATGCCTACTGTTGAAATGAAAATATTTTGGAAACTGTAATTAGAATTTCTCCAGAAAGGTTTTCTTTCTTTCCTTTCCTTTTCTCTCCTTTCCACTGACCCTCCCTCCCTTCCTACTTTTCTTCCTTTCTTTTCGCCTTTTCTTTATTTTTAAGACCTTGAGAATGTTCATTGCCACTGGTTGGTCATTTTTGCAAGGCCTCTGAGTGGACCGAGTCAGGATATATATGCATATTTTGAGTTCAGATTGAGATTTTTAATTCAAGTTCAACACCATAGGATTTTTAACTTAACTTCTAATGTATATGTTTTTTATTGCACACAGAGAAAAATGGGCTCACAAGAGCAATGGGGATGATGCAGTTAGAACACAGAATAATTATACATTTACTTTTCACACATAAGGAGTTCCCTGATGGTGTAGTGGCTTAAGGCTTCGGCGTTGGCGCTGTCAGTGCTGCGGCCTGGGTTCGATTCCCAGTCAGGGAGCTACCCACTTACCAAAAAGCTAAACAAAAAACAAAAAACAACTTTTCACACATAAGAGACTCTGAACAGCAATTCTAATATTACCACCATTAATAATGATTCTTAAAACATTCTAAAATTATATTGTGTTTACATATATGTTTTTTATGCTCATACCTTTTCCATTCTATTATGGTCATGTTGGGTTAATATTTTCAAGTACACCATATACTGTTTCTGTATGTAGTTTCATTTTTTTTTTATTGTGGAAAGATTTCTTTGTTAATATTTCATCTGGCTTTGGTTGTTGTTTTGTCTTAGTCTGATTTTATTCTTTAAGGATTCCTATTGTATGCTAGATCAAAATTACTAGGTCAAAATCTATTATTTATTTTATTAAAAAGATACACCTGGTGAAGTTCTGCTACCATAATAGATCTTAATAGTCTTCTCAAAATATTATACATATATCATGTACCTTCAGAGTTATTCTAGATAATTGAATCTAGACCAAATTTCATTTGAAATTCATCTGGAACAAATATGCCACCTTGAGTAATTTCAGGTAACAGAGTTTCCTCTGTGTTTTCTAGTTAGTTTTCATACTTAAAGTTTGACTCTATTTATAACATTGCTTGTAGGAAAATCGATATAACATTTATATACTCTTTCCTAGCTTCTAAAAAATACAAAATCTCAGGCCACATCATAAACCAAATGCATCAAATTCTTTGGGAATATGTATTTTGGAAAATGTTCACACATTGTTTAAATGCAAAACATAGTTGAATGCGACATTTTTGCAAACATTCAGTCTGCAATAGATCAAGAACCTAAATGCACCAAAATTCAGGGGAAAAAACATCAGCATTTGGGCTGAAAATTAAGACAGAGGGAGAGTAGAATTTGACAAGGAGTGAGAGGGACAAATCTTGAGGAATAACTACTGTGGAGCCTGCAGTCATTGTGAAAGTTCAGGGAGCTAGTTGTATTAAATCAGGGAAGACAGTTATATGGTATTATGGTTCTGCCTTCTAGGGTTTCTCATAAAATTCAGGAAAGGTATGGCATATATATGGCCTGAGTACCAAAATATAACCCTGCAGAGCTCATGACATATTTTGCTAATCAGTCATGAAACTTTTTTCTGGTGAGTTTGGACATTGCCTCCTCAGCATTAAAAGCAAACAACAAAGAAACAAAAAACAACCCTTCTCAGTCATTTCCATTAAGTTGTAGTTGGCCTGTTAGTCAAGAATTAGTTGCCATTCTTATTTAGTATATGAACATATAATACATACACAAAAAGAAGTCTTCAACTTTATCTCAGAGAGGCACCAACTGGATGTACTCTGAGTCATTTAAGATACAATAAAGAGTTGCAATCTGAACAAAGACTCAGGCATGGTTAACATCACCTAGGAAATACCAGACTGACCAAAAGCCTGAGCTGCTTGATAGGTTGAGTCGTCTGCTGCCTCTTTTTTATAGAAGTAAGTAGATATATATTTTGGTGGCATAAGTCACTCAGAATGAACGGGAAGTGAGCTGAGTCCAGAAAGACAATGTAGGAAGTAGATCCACTCCACTGAAAGTTAAAATGAGATTTGTTGTGGAAGACAAACTGTTAGAAAAGTTACCACTAGCTGTGTGAGTACTTATAAGTTACTTAACTTTTCTGAGTTTATAGAATGAAAGATTGTATTAGATCTGTGTTTTCAAACTGTGCTCCAAGAATTACTACAACTATCATGGGGCCTCTCAGGGCAATTTCAAGCAGGTAGCCTAGAAGTATCTACCCCATCTTCCCCTCACAAAATAAACAAATAAACCAAACCAGAAGCATCTTACTCTTTTTCTTTTTGTTGAAGGATTCTCCAATAAAATTTATTTATCTTTAGGTTCCCATACAGTTCTTACATATTGTGCTACATTGACTTAAATCACTAAGGTGAGCAGTAGAAGTTTAAAAGTAGTTACCCAGGAAGATAAAAAGGCATTAGAAACAGAACAGTGGACATTCAGCTGATGGCTCATGCTCGTAGATCTTAGTGAAGGATAAACTCTCC
Organism: Lyroderma lyra; assembly: GCA_004026885.1. Lineage (NCBI taxonomy): Eukaryota > Metazoa > Chordata > Mammalia > Chiroptera > Megadermatidae > Lyroderma > Lyroderma lyra. Next base: position 112,438 of record PVJL010000582.1, read on the forward strand.
TGACTCATCTGAAATTGGGCAAGTTGAAGAATGTTATACTGAAAAGGTACAGGCCATCCTCACTAACCCTTTATCCTTTAAGGTTGTCAGTGACAAACAATTCTGCATATTAGTCATGAATCCTACTTATATAAAAGGCATTTATCATGATAAAATAGCATGTACTTAAATTTATATGCATAATTTAACAGAAATAATAAACTAGAACGCTTTTTAAAGTCATGCTCTGGAAATGAAAACTACATTTTAATTTATCTGTAAATATCTACAGAATATAGCAGTGAACACTTTCTTCTCCATTGTTCAAGACTGAGACAGCAAAGAGGGAATCAGCCTGTAAAGGCTCTCAGGAAGAACACGGTAGGTTTTATGAAACTATCTGAGATAAAACTTAGGCCAAAGTTTCAATATATGAAAAAATAACTTAGGATGGTCAAGGACACTCTTTCTGATGTGTGACTATTTGAGCAAATATCTTCATGAAACTTGTAGTTGATTCACCTTCTCACTAACCCTGAGCACGAAATCAGTGGTTCCCAATCTTTTCCCACGTGTGTTCCACTTTTAAACCCATTTCTATAAATCATACCCCTTGTTTTTATAAATACTGACACTTTTTTTCAGTGCCTGTCTTAATGTAAAATAGTGAAATGAGGTAAGAAATTAGGAAAGAAGAATTACTGCACTGAAAGTACAAACACAAATTTAATTTGCAATATTCAGAGCACAATTAAATATTGATAAGGATGATCCAGTATTTAACAAACTTTTAATTTATTAATGATAATATTCATTTCTGTTATCTGAAAAGTTTGTAATAATCATTATGTAGATCACTAACTGATTGAAACATTGTGAGTGAGATCATTGACCTCAGGTTATAATCCACATCAAGTTTTGGTTTTTTAACCATTCCTGTTTTCAACTACTGATTCATAACTGACTTGCTTAAAATTCACTGACAATAATAACTGAAACTATGTTAAATATTAAATAAAAAACTACTTGAAAAGAATCACAATAAAGACAACACACTTACTTTTACTCAGTCAATAACTAAACTGATCAATCTAGCTGCGGATGTATTTGTATGTTTGGGGAAATTCTAGAAAGGTTGCAAATGGATTGTTCTGAAACTGTGTATAATCATTGGTAGAGGAGCGGTTTGGGTAAAGGGTTCACAACCATACCCTCACCAATCATCACTCACTAATGTGATCTAATTTTGAAGTGTCTACATTGACAGTAATTCAAACCTAATATTCATTGTTCTGTAACTAACGTTTTGCATTTTTTTGCTTTGTTTTTTTCGCCATTACTGATTATTTTTCGCATACCCCCAAATGGCCCCCGGGGGTACACATACCACCATGTGGGAATGGATGTACTAAATTATTGGCAGGCTAATAAGTGTTTAGTATTAGTTCATTGTGGTTTAAAAATGGATTTGCCTACTAACTTAACGATGTTGAAAATCATTTCATGTGGTTATTCAGTGTTTGTATATTCACTTCAGTGAACTGAGGGTTTAAATCTTTGGTAGTTTTTATAACTGGGCTGTTTATTTACTTGTCTTTGAGATTTAAACATTTTTTCAATTTTTTAAAATCTACTCTGCATTCAGTTTCTCCTAGTTTGTGAATTTCCTTTTAATTTTCTTAAAAGTATCTTTTACAGTGCAGAAATTTTTAATTTTGATGAAGTTCACATTATAAATTCTGTCTGTAATAGATTGTACTTTTTGTGATGTATCTAAGCAATTGTTGCCTAATAGAAAATTATGAGGATTTTTTCCTATGCTTTCTTCTATGGGTATTTTAGTTGTAGATTGTTTATTTAGTTTAATGATCCATTTTGAGTGAATTTTTGTATATGATGGAGGCATGAAAATTTTTTGCATTTGCTTATGGATATCTAATTTTTTCAGCAATACTTGTTTATAAGATTATCCTTTTTACACCAAATTACCTTTATACTGTCTTAAAAATAGATTGTGTGTGTGTATGTGTGTGTGTGTGTATGTATGTATGTATATGTGTGTGTGTGTGTGTGTGTGTGTGTGTGTGTGTGTGTGTGTATATATTAGTGTATTCCTAGACACTTTATCCTCCTCTACTGATCCATTTGTCTGTGGGCTACCACACTGCTCTGATTATTGTAGCATTGTCGTTATATTTACAATCAAGTAGTGTTAGTCATTCAGCTTTATTTTCCAAGGTTGCTTGGGCTATATGAAGTTCTTTGCAGAATCTTCTTATCAATTTTTACATAAAGCCTGGCAGAATTTTGGTTGAGATTGCATTAAATCTATAAATTAATTTGAGATTTGTCATCTTACAATATTGTATTCTCTAACTCATATATATATATTATATATGTGTCACTCTTGTTATGGAGACCCTTTAACAGTTCTCTCAGCAATATCTTGTGGTGTTTAGTTTACAAGTCTTTCATGTCTTTTTTCTGCTTTATGCCAAATTAATTCATATTTTGTTCTATTTAAAAAATATTTACAAAATTTCAATTTCTGAGTATTCCTTGCTATTTTGTGTGTGTGTGTGTGTGTGTGTGTGTGTGTATGTGTGTGTATGGAATCTACTGATTTTCATATATTGACCTTGTATCTTTCAACATTGCTAAACTCATATGTTAGGTCTAGTAACATTTTTAGATGTTTTATCAAAGTTTAGACAGTTTTACTTATTCTTTTCCCATTTGGATGTCATTTGTTTCATTTCCTTGCCTTATTACACTGGCTAGAACTTCCTATACGATGTTAAATAGCAGTGGGGATAGTGGTCATCTTGGCCGTGTTTCTAATCTTTGAGGGAAACATTCAGGCTTTTACTATTAAATATGATGTCGGCTATAGTTTTTCAGAGATGCTCTTACCAAGCTAAGAAAGTTTTCCTCTATTCTTAGTTTGCTGAAAGGCTTTATTAGAAGTGGATGTTGGATTTTGTCAAATGCTTTTTCTTTATTAAGATAATTATACAGTTTTTAAATTTTTTTGTATTATTATTTAATGTTACATTGATTAATTTAAAATTTTTAAACTAAACTTGCATTCCTGGGAGAAATTCTACTTGTATCATAATATATTACCCTTTCTATATGTTGTTGAATTCAATTTGCTAACATTTTCTTAATTATTTTTCTTATCTATATTTATGAAATATACCAGTCTTTAGTTTTCTTTAGCTTAACTTTTCATTTATTTGATCAGAGTAGAGCTGGGTTCATAGAATGAGTTATAAAGGATTCTTTCCTTTACATTTTTTAAAATTGGAGTAGAATTGCTATTTTTCTATAAATAATTGACCTGTGAAGCCATCAGATCTTGAATCCTCTCTGTGAAAAGATTTAAACTGCAAATATATATTATTTTATAAATATAGGGTTATTCAAGGTTTCTATTTCCTCTTAAGTGAATGAGCTTCAGTAGTTTGTGTTTAAAGGACTTGATACATTTTATTTAAATTGTCAGATTTATTTCAATTGTTTGTAATATTCTTCGATTATCCCTTTAGCATCTGTAATATCTGTAATAAAGTCATCTTTCACATTTCTGATATTAGTTATTTCTGATTCTTCTATTTTCCTCCTCAGTCTAGCTATATTTTTATCAATTTTTATCTTCTCAAAGATAAAGCTTTTTCATTGATTTTTCTCTCTTTTTTTCCTTTCCATTTAATTGATATTTAGGTTTAGTATTTTTTTTTTCTATTTCCTTAGAGTAGATGCTAAGGTCATTGATTTGAACCTTACTTCTTTTCCATTATAGGTGGTCAATGCTAAAACTTTCTCTCTAAATACATTTTTGGCAGCATCCCACACATTTTCATATGGTGTCTTCAGTTTCATTCAGTTCAAAATACATTTTAATTTTTTTGACACTTGTGTTATTTAAAGTATGCTATTTAATTTCCAAATATTGGTGACTTTCTAGATATCTGTTACCAAGTTCAAAGTATTTTCATTATGGTCAAAAACCATATTTTCTATAACATGAATACTGTTAAATTTATTGAGACCTGTTTTATGACCCAGCATATGGTCCATCTTGGGAAATGTTTGATATGCACTTGAAAAGAATTTGTAAAATGAAATGTGGAAGCTCTGTTATTTTGAAGCTTATAATATTTATAATTCTTATATCTTTTTGATGAATAAAGTACTTTATTATATAATATGACCCTCTTTATCTCTGAGAAGAGTCTCTGCTGTGAAAGCTGCTGTCTTTAGTATTAATTAACCTCACCAGCTTTCTGTGGATAAGTATTAGCATGGTGTATATGTTTCCATTTTTTGCTTTTTAACCTATTTGTGTTTTTATATTTAAAATGCATTTCTGTTAGATAGATGTATTTTTTCCCTTTTTTATTTTTTTTTAAGCCTGAAAAAACTCTGGCTTCTAGTTGTGATGTTTAGATCATTTATGTTTAGTGAAATTATTGATCTGGTTGGATTTAATCTCTTACCCCACTATTTGTGTTTTATTTATCTCATCTGTTACTTTTCCTTTCCCCCTTTCCTTCTTTTTTCTTCTTTATCTCATTTCTTTGGAGGGAGGTTCGTTGATAACTTAAAAAAATAATTCTCTTTCATTTCCTTTGTTGGCTTATTTGCTATAACTCATTTTTTGTTATTTTGTTAATTGTTTAGCACCCTCTATCTTCTATTAATAGTGTACTGCTTATGTATAGTATGGGAACCTTACAATAGTTTATTTTTATTTGTGCCCTCTCAGGTTTTATATATTTGTACTGTACATTTTGCTTCTATATATGTCATAGTCCCACACTACATTGTTATGATCTTTATTTAAATAGTTAATTATCATTTGAAAAAATTAAAGAATAATAAAAATACTATATATTAACATGTAAATTTTTCAAGAGTTTTCCTTGTTTAGGTCCCTATTTCTATCTGGTATCATTTTATTTTTCTTGCAGTGCAGGTCTGTTGTCAAATTCTTTAAGATTTTGTTTTTTCTGACAAAAAGCCTTTACTTTGTTTTCATTTTTGAAAGTTGTCTTCTCTCAGTATAGAATTTTAGGTTGAAGTTTTTTCTTTCACTACTTGAAAGCTGTTGATCCACTGTCATCTCGCTTGAATTATTTCCGGGAAGGACTCTGCTATCATTTTTATCCTTACTTCTTTATGTGCATTGTTTCTGTTGTTTTTTTCCCTGAAGATTTTAAAATTTTCTTCTTTATCATTGCAATTATAATTATATGTCATGATTCGTATTCTTTTTAATGTTTCTTATACTTGACCTTCTTTGACTTGGATTGTATAATTTTCATCAAATTTGGAAAAAAAAAATTGTCAATTATTTTTTCAAGTTTTTATGCCATATACTTTCTCCAAGAACTCCCTTCACGTGTACGAGTATATTAGCCCCATGAAATTGTGTCACAATTCACTGATGCTATATACTTTTTTTTTTGAGCCACTTTTTTCTCTGTATTTTATATTTATAGTTTCTGTAAGTATTCAATTCATTATTCTCTTCTTTGACAATATCTAATCTGGGTTAGCCCCATTCATTGTATTTTTTATATCATGAAAAAGGCATGATATATTGTACTCAGACAGTGCAGTTTTCATGTTTGGAGTTTTGCCTTTTGTCTTTTTCATATCTTCATGTCTTTATTTAACACACTTAATCTTTCCTCTAGCTTATTGAACATGGAATATAGTAATAATAATGTTTAATATCTCTGACTGCTATTTCTTACATCTGGGTCAGTTTTGATTGACTTTCTTCCTCTCACTATGGGTAAGATTTTTCTATTTCTCTATATGACTAGTATTTGAGTATAGACATTGTGAATTTTACATAGTTTAATGCTGTATATTTTTGAATTCCTATAAATATTACTGAACTTTGTTTTAAGATGCTATTAAGTTACTTGGAAACACTTTGAAACCCTCAAGTCTTACTTTTAAGCTTTATTAGGGAAGATTAGAACATCATGTAATATAGGGCCAATTAGTCTGTACTACTGAGCCAAGATTCTTATGGGTTTCCTACCCAATGCCCCTTGAATTATGAAGTATTTCTCACTGGCTTCAGAACATAAACTGTTTTTGGCCATCAGTGAGCTATGGGTGCTATTCTTCCTAATAATTTCCAGTGTTTCTTTCACTTACTTACCCATCCATTCAGATGTTAGGTAGTTTACTTACAAGCCTGTGCTGATTACTAGTCTCCTCAACACTTAGAAGTACCTTCTGCCACTTCTGGAGTTCTCTATTTCCAGTTCTGCATATGAGTATTCCTGCACACTTCCTGGATATTGAGCTGCTTTGATTAAACATCTTCAATATTCTCAAATAAATTATTTGAAATATCCCTTTTCTATGGGGTTGTACAATGTATACACATTTTAGCAGCCTATCTTCTAATTTTATTTTACAATTTAAAAATAAGCAGAAATAATACCAGTCTCAGTTCTCTGTCTTGAGATTACTTTTTTCTTCTTTAATATGAGGATATATTGTTAAAGCAGAAGGAGATAGACCTAGAGGGTATTATGTTAAATGAAGTAAGTTGGACACAGAGAGAGACAAATACCATATGATCTCATTTATATGAGGAATCTAAAGAACAAAATAAACACACAAACAAAAACAAAACAGAAACAAACCCATACAAAGAACAAACAAATGGTTACCAGATGGGAGAGGGGTTGGGGGCAGGGTGAAAAAGGTGAAGGGATTAAGAAGTACAAATTGGTAGTTACAAAACAGTCATGGGGATGTGAAGTACAGCCTGGGGAATACAGTCAGTCATACTGTAATAACTGTGCATGGTGCCGGGTGGGTGCTAGACATTTGGGGAGAATCACTTCATAAATTATATAAATGTCTAGCCACCACACTGTACACTGAAACCAATATAAATTAATATTGAATGTCAACTATAATTGAAAAATTTTAAAAAAAGGAAGTCAAAAGGCATTAAACTATCTTCTTAATTCAAAGACCAAGAAGAAAAACTTAGACCACCGTTTTTATTATATTCAACAGCTTGTGAATGGTGAACAACTCACCCGAGGTTATGGCAGAAACGGCCTTCTAGGAACTGAGGTATGTTTATTAGCAGAACTGCAATAAAGATTAACTAGGGGGAAAAAAAACTTATTTCAGTACCCAGGAGATGCTATAGGGTACTAATTCTGAGTGAATAAGAATATTATCGTTTAGGTACTTTTAAAATTCGGTAAAGGTATTTTTTTTAAAACCAGAATTTCTACTCATGTTTAAGTTTAGTGAGAAGTTGAATGTCATGGTAAAGAGCATCCGTTCTAGATCTAGGTTATCTGGTTCAAATTCTGAATCTGCAAATTACTTCTCTGTGCTTCAGTTGTCACATCCATAAAGTGAGAATTATAATAATGCTTATCTTACACGGTTGTTATGAGGAGTAAATGCACTGTTACACACAAAGCTCTCAGAAGAGTGACTGGTAGATTGAGGAGCCAGATAAATGTTAGCTATTAGCCATTAGCCTTGAGTTTTCCATTAACTATCTGTCTTGATAAGTAACTTGAGAATGTTCTTTAAGGTCTTTCAGACTCTGATTTCTCATTTGTACAATAATGTGGTTTTATGTTTGCAAGTAGATTTTATCTTAAATGCCAACTCTGATTGATTAGCATTAGGTACTTGGATCGTAGTATTGTTAGGGATTATATCTGGAATGGGAAGAAAAATAATTTAGTATCAATTAACTCCATCTGTAATGGGCTCAGTCATCAGAATGGTAGCATGCATGTACACACATACTCATTTAACAGTTCATGTATTTTTATATATCTATATGTGATAGTCATACATAAAATATATAATTTACTATGTGTTTTTGCCATTCCTTGGTCTCATAGTTGTTCCTTCTGGCTTCAACATAATATATTGATTTAACTCTTTTTAAACAGAATTACACTCTTAAAAATCAGAATTGCAATGGCATTTGCAATATTACCAACCTCCAGATACCTCAGATTCATCCCCATGTTTGAGGGGTTCTTCACTTAAGCAACTGAGCCTGCATCCCATTGCAGAAAATGAATTTATCTGATACTTACTATTCCATTCTCCTCTAGAGGTAGAGCATGAATATATGCCCTAAGTTGACTTATGTGACACACCCTCTCAATATTCTGATGCTAGGGTATCTAAAAGAGAAAATAGACTAAATCCATTTTGATAGAGGTGGAGATTAGGGGCAATTTGTGCGTTCAGCAGCTTCCCTAGACGGACTCTGTGGCATGACTTCGTATTTATCCTGATAGAGCAGATGTCAAGCCTAATTGTCCAACTTCCTAAAGATTCTCTAAGATGTCTTCTACCATGTGAGTTTCCTAAGTTTCTAAGTTAGCCTTTATTGATTTTGTTTTTTTGTAGTCAAAACATGAATATTACCTAGAATTGCCTAGTTTATCTCTGTTAATTATCTCTGCCTACTTCCTATTAGGCATTGTATGACCCCAGTGGACTATAGCTCCATTAAATGTTTATGTTTAAATTATATGACCACCAATGGGGTAAAAATAGCACTCTGTACTAAGAAAAAATAGCAGAAGAAAATCAATCCAATGGCCAAAAGAACACAAATAAAAATTTTCTCAGGAGTTCCCTGGTGGTGTAGTGGCTAGGCTTTGGTGCTGTCAACCCTGCGGCCTGGGTTCGATTCCCAGCCAGGGAACTACCCACATTTAAAAAAAAAAACTTTTTTTTCTCATTACATGTGTGACTGTCTAAGATCATATGTAACCTGGCCTTTACAATGCAGCAAATATCTGCCCTTTTTATGAAATTATATTTGGCTTCTCCATCTTCTAATATTATTTATTTCTTTGATATGTACTTTAGAATAGAATGATTTGCTTAACCATATAATCTTCAAAACTTTATCTAAAGTTATGGAAAATAATTACAGACCTTTCTTTACGAAGTTTTTGTAAAGTTTATGAATAATGTACACTTTATTTGTTTTGTTTGACCTACTCCCAAGATCTATTCATCTTGGAGTCTTAATCAGATCCATTGACATTTTTAAAAAAGTTTTCCATTTTATTGATTTTCTCTTATTGTTTTCTCATTTTCAGGTTCATTAATTAATGTTCTAAATGTATTAGCTCTTTTTTCACTTGCCTTAGGTTTAAGTTACTCTTTTTTCCAAGCTTATATTATTGGTTTTAGAGCTGTTTTTCTAATATATGCATTTAATGCTATAACTTTTCCTCTAAGCACTGTTTTGACTTTAGTTTACAAATTTTGATGTTATATTTTCACTTTTATTTAGCTCAGAAAATATTTTTCAGTACATATTAAGATTTCTTGGATTTATGTGTTATTTAGATACATTTTAAATTTGCATGCACTTTGGGATTTTTCTAGTTACTTTTCTGTCTAGTTGAATTCCATTGTAGTTTAAGAAAATACTTTGTATGATTTCTATTCTTTTCAGTTTGTTTAGGTGTGTTTAATGGCCTGAATGTGGTCTATCTTGTTGAATGTTTGTTTCATGGGAACTCGTGAGGAACATGTATTCTGGCTCTTGTTGGATGAAATACTTTATAAAAGTCAAATTGCCCAATTTGATTGATATTATTGTTTAAGTCATCTACATCTTTACTTATTTTCTGCCTACTTAATCTATCAGCTATTGACAGAGGAATAATTGAAGCCTCTGACTGTAATAGCAGATTTGTTTATTTTTCCTTTTAGTTCTATTAGTTTTTGCCTCGTGTATTTTGATACGTTCTTTTTAGGTTCATGCATGTTTAAATTAATATGTGTTCTTTCAGAATTGACCCCTTTATTATTATGTATCATTCCTCTTTGTCTCTACTAATCTTCCTTGTTCTGTAGTATATTTTGTCTGAAATTAATATAGCTATTCCAACTTTCTTTTGCTTAGGGTTAGCCTAGTATGTCTTCCTCTATTCCTTTGTTTTTAACCTGTTTCTATATTTAAAGTGGGTTTCCTGCAGACAACATGTGATTTGATTTTTTTATCTACTCTGACACTCTTTTAATTTGTTATTTAGATCACTTACATTTAAAGTAATTTTCTATATATGGATTAATATCTATTATCTTTGTAACTTTTCTATTCATTGAATTTTTCTTTCTTTGTCTCCCTCTCTTCCTGCCTTTTCTTGTTTTGAGTGTTTGATATAATTAAAATTTCTCTCCTAACTTAGCATTACATTTTTAAAACTTAGTGATTGCCCCACAGTTTATAATATGCCTTTTTTACTATCTGAATCTACCGTCAAAAAACACTATAC
>PVJL010000582.1:122844-221710 GCA_004026885.1 Lyroderma lyra
GGGTGGGAGAGGAGGGGGGGAAGCTAAATATAAGGTGATGGAAAGAGAAGTCACATTAGGTGGTGAACTTATTATACATCAAGTTGACAATGCACTGTAGAATTATATGCCTGAAACCTATGTAATCCTTGCTAACAGATGTCACCCCAATAAGTCTAACAATAAAAATGAATTAAAAAAAAAAAAAAACAAAAAAAAAAAACACTATACTGGTTTGCATGTAGGGTAGTTACCTTATAACAGAGTATTCCCAATTCCTCCTTCCTATTCCTTGGAACATTGCTGTGATTCATTTCACTCATCCACACACAAAGTTAGACAATTAATTTTGCAAACATCCTAGAAAAAGTGCTACATATCTCCTAATATCACTACAGTCACCTTCAAAGTCCTCCCCTTGGGAAGCTATGCACCAACGCCAGTGCCTAGTCCACCCTTCAAAGCAATTTTGGAACTCTTTTTTCTGGAATGGCCATCAGAGCTATCATCGTCCCCAAATCTGACGATTAAGTTTGTTTAAAGTTCGCTGTAGCTGTAGTTCTCAGAGGCTTCAGATTCCTACAGTGCACTTGTTTTGTCCGCCTGTTGTTTTTGGAATTCTCCAAGAACTCCTCAGATAGAGTCTGTCTTGCAGCCTTTTCAGCTATAATCAGCAATTACTATCCTGGAGTTCTGCAGTTGTGGTGGTAACATGCAAGGTAGGGAAAGTGTTTAGTAATCTTCTAATTACATTTTAGTCTTATGTCAATTTTTTTCCTGTTTACATTACTCATCTATTCTGACTTTCACAGGAGTTTCTAAAGAAGGGTAGATTTCCGCCCCCTGCCACCTACTCTCTTCCCTAACTACTGGGTGGCAAATTCACATCCTTGAGACCCCAGCTTCTGTTGTTGACTATGTAGGTTTTCCCCTTTGGTGTAACGAGGAGTCTAGATTGGGCTAGAACGGGAATAGGAGAAATGTCCTTTCCCCATCTGAGATAAGGCTCTAATAAAATCTGTTCCCCTGGAGGGAACTGTTTTTTTCAATGTAGAAGATACTACACAATCTCACAATAATTACTCTCTCCGGTTTCTGTCAAAGCCAGGAGAGACTCTTTCTTGGATGCTCACCATAAGAACCTGGTGGGGATGTGGGTAGTAAAGCTCATGAGACTGAGAAGCCTTTCTTAGACTAGGTCCCCCAAGGGTTTCTTATCGCCTCGGTGCAAACTCAGCCTCTAGCAATTTGTTAAAATTATCCTTCAGTGTTCCTACCAGTTTATGGCTCCAGCCACTTCTCCAGCTTTGATTCACTGGTGACCCTTTCAAACCTAGATTTCCTGGTGGCACTTTGCTTTATGAACTCCATTTACTGATGAGTGTAAAAAACAATTACTTTTCAATATATTTAGCTTTTTCTTGCTTTAAAGACAGAAGTGAGAACTTCCAAGCTTTTTATATATAGAAGGTAAACCCGAAGTCCCAAATGTTTTTATGTTGCTATTTCACATGAGGAGGCAAAGAAACATAACAACCTCACAGAAAGAGGCCCCACACAGTTCAGAGGTCTGTATGGCCTCAGTAGTGACCTAAAGCGTAATGGAAATTTGACCAGCAACTAACTTCTGACCACTGTGACTAGAAGACTGAGGACCACCAAATCCCAAACCTAGATTTTTCTTTTTATTAAAGCCACTGGATATTCAGAATTAAGGTTCAGAGTCAAAGTGTTTTTGATTTGTCTGTTCTCCCAGAAGGTGTGACCTGGAAAAGCATGACCGATTTTGTGCTGCCTATGTGAGGACCTAGGGATATACTATCATGGACAGCTCTATTATTTTACAGATGTGAAGACTAAAATTCAGGGAAGAATGGAGATTTTTCCAAACTCACGTAACTAGATGGCAGCAGAAACAGAGCTAGAGGTCTCGATGTCTCCTATCACCTTCTTCAAAAAGATGGTTTTCCCTATGTTGAAAGACTTGCTGTCAATAAAACCAATTCCATTCTCAAACGTAGCAAATTATATCTCCCTCTTGGTCAGTCAGGAAACATACTCATGCAGTATGGGTCCTGAGAAGCTTGACATTTAATTGACCTCAGAATCATTTTTGTTGATTCTGTTGTGTTTTGCTTTTGTCATAATACATATTAGCATCTAAGAAACTGTTGTTTCATGAACCATATTTTTGAAAAATATGTTCTCCTTCTCTCTGTCTCTTTCCCTCTCTGACTTTTTTGTTTGTTTGTTTTGTTTGTGTTTATTTTCTAGGTTACAAAGTTGTCATTGTTGAAAATCATAGCTCCTATTCTGTTTTCCTCTTTTTGTATTCTCCACCTGGTTTTCACCTTTTCTTGTTGCCTAGAACATGCAAAGCACAACGCATTTAATAAGCAATTCAGTGTTATTGATTGACATTTGGATCACATGTAATACTGTCTTTCAAAACTCTGGTGTTTCTGCCCAGGGATTTGTATCACTGAGGTTTTCTTTCTTTTTCTTTCTCCTTTCTGCTACTGTTTTTTTCTTTTTTAACTAGTCTGACTCATTCCTTTAGTTTTGATATCGTATAGCTCACTTCTATCTCATCCGAAATATGGAGAGTACAGGGGCTTTAGTCTTGTTTCTGAAAATTGGGCCACTGATGAGGAAGCAATTCCTGACAGCAGCACGCAGCTCTCTGTCATTTTCTCTGACGACTTCGCACACACTGGCATGTCCTTTAGCAAAATGACTGGAATAAGTGGTGCATTTTCCAAGACACTTTCTTCCGTCATGTGCATGAGCAGACAATCACAGCAGTGGTCTCAGTGGACATTGGCAAACACAAGACGTAAGTGTAGAAAGTCCATTTGAATGTCAGCCACTGAGGCAGGGGAGGCAAGCTAACAGGAGCTGCCGTTTGAGAGAACGAGGGAACTGGGCCGTATCTTGTTAATGCTTAAAGCCTGGCACTCAGGCCACATTTAAGCATAGTAGAATGTGATTTTTATTGTCCTGGACTCCAGGGTTTCTCAGCTTTGTGTGTGGGGGTTCACATACTTGTGGTTAGGCGTATACCCTGCCCTGAAATATTAAGTTCATCACAAAGTTATGGAAGCCAACCTGAGAAGTGTCATTTGCCCTTACGGATTGTGTGCCCTTGAATCTAAAGAGGTCAACCTGATACTCATGGAAACCTCAAGAGTAATTGATTTAGAGTAAACTTGATATTTGGGAAGATCTTTCTTTATAGCTATTCTTCAACAATCAGCATGGTTTACTTAAGGATTTTACAGAAATACTCAATTATGGCTAAATTAATAGGGGTTATTTAAATAAACAGTGCAGTATTTGAATAACTCAGGGCTTTTCAGAGCTTAAATATGCTAATGAATATTGTACATTCCCAATAGGAAAATATACAGTATGGGGTCTGTATAGATTAAAAAGAATTTGATCATGAAACTCTCCTATTTTTTATTTAATTGTATTTGAAAAGGGATCTATAATTATAGTAAAAATACAAACAGTATGGCATTCTATATAGTAAAAAGTTAAATTCTTTCTGAAGTATTCCATCTCCAGTAATCCAACTCCTCTTCCCAGAAATAACCTCAGTTAAAAGTTTGGTATTTCCTTCCAAGTTTTTTCCTTTTCTAGTTGCTGCCAAATTGCCCTCAAAAGAGGTTTTTTTATCAATTATTTTCCCACTCGTAGTATAGGAAGGTATTTGTTTGTCTGTGGCCATCTCATGCCAGATACCATCAATTACTTTTATTGACAATGGGAAGGGTAAAAAATTGATCTCAAATGATAATGTGTAAAAATTGTTTCATCATTGTGTTACAAAGAAACATTATGGAGGAAAAAAAAAGAAACATTATGGAGACCCTGAATATCTATCAATAAAAAAGTGGTTAATTAAATTATAGAGGCATCTGTGCTTTGTAATTTAAAAAATAAATAATTTATATGCACTATTATAATATAAAAAGGCCTCTATGAAAATAGCTCTATGTGGGCAAAAACAGGGAAAAAAACCAAAATCTTTCCTTTTAGAGAAATAATAGCTAGCTAGCCTCACCACGAATCCAAGAATCTGAGTGATATGCACGTGTGCTTATATATATTTTTTCATAAATAAAAGTCCAAAGAAATAAATTTTATACTTAAAAAAGTAGTTACCTTTAACATGGACTGTATCTTGGATGAACATTTATTTCTTCTGTAATTGAAATCATACAAAACCATTAATATCATATATAACTGCTGTTCAAATTTTCATATCTCAATTATGAATTAAGTTGTTTCTTTCCAATAGTGGCCTTAGCATTTCCTGTCACATATATTGCCTTGATATGCATTACCATTGTTCCCCATTGAGCTTTTTTTTCTTTTTAGGATTTTTTTCTTTATCTTAGTAATTTTCAGACTCCTTTTCTATTATGGATTTTTAAACATAAGCTCCCTCGCTTGTCTACTTGTTCCTGCTTATTTCATGGTAGCTCACTGCCTCTATATCTGTAAAAATGTAGTTCCTGTTTATGTGGATTGGTTCTGTGATGCTCTCTCTTTGACCAAAGAGAATGTAAATACTATCTATTTATCTATATATATATGTACATATATACGTATATATGAATATATAAATGCACACGCACGCACACACACACACACACACACACACACAGAGGTCATTCACAGGTGTGCCTGCTAGAGTCATCTTTCTGGGAGTGAGTCATGCAGCTCCCTCCCCATTCCCTAGTTACACAGATGACTGATAGTTAAAAGAGCAGCGGTGCATCTGGTCTACATTGCAAGCCTCCCTTCCCTCCACTTTTCTGTAAACCTGCTATGTCCTGGCCACACTGTTCTTTCCAGAATGACATACTTTTTATGTCTCTGCACATTTGCATATATTTATTTATATATATATTTATATATATATATATATATATATATATATATATATATATATATATATATTCCCAGCCAGAAGTTCCACCAAATTGCTTTTGTGAATTTATGTTTGAAACAACATTTTGGCAACTGTGAAATTTCCGTTCCAGTGTACACAAAATGTGATTTATTGGAGTAGTTAGAGAAAAAGGAAATGAGGGGTATCAATACAAAAGAGAGGTAAAGCAAATGTCAAAAAATTAACTTTTTACAAAAAGCCTTGGAAAAAAGAAAGGAAGATGAGGCGGAATAAATTTAGGTCTTACAAGGGCTCTCTGTGCCTAGTTTGTTGTGAGGAGGGAGAAAGCTAAACCAATCAGTGCCGTGGAGGTAACAGAGGGAGCCCGAGAGGGCTGGAATGCGGGTCCACATGGACATGGACCCCACTTCAGTCATAAAATGAAAAGATATTGAGGATCAAGCAGACCAACACACCTCATGTCTTCATGTCTTGTTATTTGCATTAAATAAAAACAACTATGTGGACCTCTTTGAAATTATAGGGCAATTAGGAAAAACTTCTAATGAGCCAAAAGATAGTTAGAAATTTATAGTACTCTATCCACAATTCTTCTAAAAATAAATAAAAAAGCATTGACATTTTCCCATTTTAAATTTTTTTACTGTGCTGCTTTCTTGTTTTGTTTTGGGGAAGGTGGATGTATTTATAATGTCTTAGGTTAACCATACATATTGCTGTCTTAATCCTGTTTTCCCCAGAAGATCTTAAATTCTTCACTGTCAAATAGTACTGCCATGGTGGCTGTCAGAAATCTGACCCCTAGAGTTGGGGAGAGCCTCTTCCAAATCCAGTTCCAAGTGGTATCTTCTGAGGGAGTAGAGAAAAATAAGACTGGGAAAAATAGCCTGAGCAAGTCCCTGTGCCATTTGCATGTTCTTACCCTTTAACATATAATTAGACCTGGCAGGCATATGGCAAATGCTTTTTCAGTGTACTCTCTGCACACAATGCTTAAAACCACTTCCAAGTGGTGATTTCTGTGCCTCCTTTTGGGCCCACCAGTGTTCTGTGTTCCGTGAGTGTGCTGTGTAATTCTGACCCCTAGTGGCTGAGGGGGCTACATCTAGGCACACTTCAACTAATGTGTTTCAGACGGTGCCATGTGCCAAACAGCTAACCTTTTTTTTTTTTTTTTTTTTTTTTTTTTTTTTTTTTTTTTGTATTTAACTCAAAGTTGACATCAACCTCCCTTCCCTACTCCCCGTTTCACGATGCAGTGTATCTCTTACTCCATCGCTCATGCAACAGACAACCAAGAAATCAAAAGCTACTTTCATTCCCGGTTGATGTGAGGTTTAATGCAAGGGAGAATAGTTTAGGTTTTATGCCCAATCAGGAAGTGATCCCAGAAGGTGGAAAACAAAACTAAGTTATAACACTAAAAGTCCAACTTGTGTCAAATATATTTCCCAGAATTTTCCAGTTTTGAGCTCAGGAACAACTATTGTTTTCACTAGATCTGCTCCTAATAGTTACATTTTGTACCTTGAAGCTTTTTCTAAAAATGCAGATATTTTATCTGGATTGTGTTAGTATCTATTGTCAAGTCAGTACCAATTGACACTAGTAACATGTTTAGTTGGTTAATATGATAGATAAAAATAATTAAGTCAGTGACTGAAAAAATGTCAGTCATTTTGAAAGTAGGGTATTCACAGAGTCACTGTTTGAAGCATGAAGTATAATAAAACGCCTAACGTTCAGGCATCATCATAGATGTCAATTGTATTTTATACAAACAAAATGTGTGTACTGCATTCAAAATTTACAGATTTCTTTCCAGGAAAGCAGAGATTCCCCTGCCCACCGCCACTTGCATTTTGGAGTTATGTAAACTAAGGCACCCAGAGAGCCTGAAGTTACAGAGCTAGCTTGTGGCTGAGCTGAGAATCAACTGCATTTTAAAAATTATAAACCCAACATCTTTTTACACTTCACATATGGGGAGGGACACTGACATGGGGTCATTTGACAAGTCACTTTAATTTTAGGAGGTATGGAGCACTTGGGAGGGTAGAAAGGCAGGAGATGAAACATGAAATGAGGGAACATGAAATTAACTGAGTTGTCATCATATTTTAATAGTTAGAGAGCCAACTGGATCGCACAAAACTCAAAAGCAAATGTGGAATTTTCTGGGGAACTGGGACTGTGCGTATTACTAGTTAATACAGCAGGGACCAAGGAGTGGACTTCTAGTCTCTGTTGAGATTTTATTCTCATTATTATCATCAATAGGTCTTTTATTCCTTTATTATTTTAGGCACTGTGTTAGATAATAAAAATTATGATAAAATTAATAATACTTACTCTTTCATGGAGAGTTCAGTGTCTGCTTTAAATTGCTATGCCTTGTAATCTATGGTCAGCCGGTGAGCCCTCAATGTCAGGCAAATTGTCCAAGATCTTAAGCTTCTAAATGGCACAGGTCACTCTAACCCCCATATCCCATGCTCTCAACTATAAAGACAATTACGTGAATAAGATAGAGGGCCACAGCCTCTTTCTAGGGTTTTATAGGGCACTTATATGATGTACATATACCATTGTAAAATACTCAGAAATAAAGAAGATGCAAGGTGAAAATAAAGAAGATCAAAACACAGTAAAGTTAAGTTGAATTTCAGTGTGTGATAAAATTGGGCCATTAAAAACCATAGTATATAAAAGAAGCCATTTCATTATGCCATGTTAAAAAAGCTTTGAGATACATTATTTTGGGTTAACTTTTTAAAGGAACAGATTCAAAGAGAGTATCTAAGGGTTATTTTCAATCCATATGAAATAAGTAGAGGATTTCGTCACTTTGTGATTTTACCATTTTAGGTGTTGTTGTGTAGAAAAGTCACTGGGACAGGAGGTGTTTGTTCATGATCCCTCTGACGTGCGGGGCATGGTAAGCGATTGTCAGAATGAGCCTAGTGAGGAGAAAGAAAGAGGAGTTGATGAGGAGAAAAAAGAAAAGAGAAGAAAAGGTTCTATTGTGATCACTTCTCATTTTTTTTAAGCAACTGGGTGTGGGGACAGTTAAAAATGAACAAGATCAGCCATTTTCAAATCAAGCTGATTGAATATCAATTTTCACTTGGGTTTCTGTTGAATCTTAAGGATCTGGGACTAAAATCCTGAATTTTCTGTCCCTGAGGAGTTCAGCAGCCCACTTGACATGCCATTCTTTAAGAAAGTTCTTGGCTACTTTATGTATTTGAATTTGGCCATATTAACTGTTTTCTGAATTTAAAGTATCTACTTCTAATAAGGTTAGAACGTTAGGAAACTCTTAAATGCCATTTACAGATTTATAATCATGTATCCTCTCAACAGAGTGGTTCCCAAGCAGCTCTAAAACTCAAAGATGCAATCTAAATTAGATATTTAAATTAATTTAACATCTTGAACTTCATATTCATGACTCATGTTGAATACGTTTCTTGATTACTTGGAGATTTCATCTCCTCATTTGTTAACTAGAGGAGTTACTACAGCAGGGTCTTTGTGAAGAATGAATGAGAGAAACATGTGCAAAAAGCCTAGTGCTCCAATACGAGTTAACACTTCTCTGCTCTGTGTGCCCCTTTTAGACTGCTTTGCAGGCTCCTAAGCTACGCAGTAATGTTTGCCCTCCCCTGAAAGCTTCTCAGGGATATACTCGTAGATTTTGTTTGTTCGTTTGTCTGTTTGTTGTAATTGCATGTGGGATTTTAATAATTTTTGATATCCCCATTGCTATTGGTTTTCCATTTGCCTAGCTGGTCAGGCTCTCCTTCCTGTTCTTTAATTGGCCACCTCTAATCTTCTGAAAGTCTCAGAAACAAGTTATACACTTGTTAAAACTACCTGTGAAATAATCAACACATAATTTCAAAGGATGCTTGACTGTCTATGTGGACTTTTGTTGGTGCTGAGGGGTACCTATTTTGACCACTAATAATAATTTCAACTTGGGAGTTCCCTGGTGGTGCAGTGGCTACGCTTTGGCGCTCTCACCGCCACAGCCTGGGTTTGATTCTCAGCCAGGGAACCAACCAAAATAATAATAATAATAATAATTTCAACTAATCTTTATTAAGCTTCTCCCTTGTGCCATAACTGTGCTAGACCACACTCCCTCAGAGAAAGTTTTATTTTATTGTTTTATTTATTCTTGCTTGTTTCTGGATTTGTCTTGTAAATCATTTGTCTCCTTGTGCCAAGCAAAGTTGTTATATAGAAGGCATTCCAAAAACTTTTCTCAAATACACAAAAGAATGAAAATTTGAACTGTAGAATAAGAGCCTCTCCTGCTACTGGTTGGGCAGCATCTTTTCCAAAATGATATCATTGATCCTCCCAATTGTGAGTAGCTTGGTTATGCTTCCCCATAATTGCATTTGCACTAACTGAGCTATAAAATTTAAATAAAAGAAAATAATAAAATAAAATGCTATGTGAAAGCTATTTACATAGTTTATCGATCTCTTTATTTGCCTCTTGCAGATACTCTGACATTACCTATCCAGCCTTTTGTGCTATCAGCATTACTCATTAGTACAAATTTCTTTGTGAAACCAATGATCAGGAACATTAATAGAAATTGAGTCAGAAGTTACAAAGAATAATGACAGACTAATTCTTCAAAGTGAAAAAGAGAACTCTCGTTATGCTGTTATAATCCTAGTAATTCCTTGCCTGCAACTTCCCTTATGTTTGGAATAAATACAGTATTAGACGAGGATATGGAGGAAATTTCAGATGAAGGTGAAAGGAGGGAAGTCTTTCTCTTAAAGAGGAGCTCCTTCCAACTTTACAGTAAGGATCTAGAGAGTAGGAAATGTGTGTTCTCAAATATTTGTAATTTTTATTCACTGTACTTTAAAGGTGATGAATAATCACTGTGACGTAACTTTCCAAGGGCAACCTCTGAACATAGGGGGATTTACCTTCAGTATAATTTTATCTGATAGTTATGCCTCTTCCCCTCTCAGATAGGCTTATATTTTTTTTACCCTGATTTATTTTCTCTTAGTTGAAAAAATCCATATGACGAAATTAATTATTGAGAAAATTTCACTGACTTATTGGATCATCCCATTCATATTTCAATAAAAAGTTGAAGAAAATGGAATATCTTTAGAATAAAATAATAATAATTATCAGCAATAGAATTTCATGCACCAGAAAAAGTTCTAAATGGAAGTAGCTTTCCTAGTGTCTCCCAATTCACACTATTTAGATAATTATGTACTAACTACATATGTAAATGACTCCCTCGCCCCCTCTTTAAATATTCAACAACACTTATTATAAAAGAATGAAGTGGAGTGCACAGAACTAAGTAACTATATTAAACCAGTTATTTTGGTAAATACTTACTTGTACTGATATTTGTAAATGTACCAAAAATAGCTGATGGTTTTCAAGACTTGCGTTTCCTGCGTTTTAAACTACAAAAATAGTCATTCTATAGTTCCCTTAAAGGTCAGATCCTCCAAAGCTCCGTGTTTCCTTGACTTGTTCGCATTCAGCAGGTCTCCACCGGGAGGAAGTGAAGGCCAAGGCACCTGGAGCCTTCGAACAAGAAAGATCTGATTTTATTTTTTAAGAAAAACCAAGCCAAAAGGCCTGAAAATTGTTGCTACAACATACCAGCATCTTCTTTGTAATGTTTGAACTAATCACATTGAAGCGTACTTACCAGATTTCACTTGCCTGTATGTCTCTGACTAGGGGTGGCCACACGAGAAAGTTGCGCAAGGTGAGCGGAGGTGAACAGAAGCTGGTCTGTTCTTTGCAGGTGGGTGTAGGTCAGGCACTGTTGTAGCTCTCACAGGGTTTTGCAGCTCTCTTGGCTCACTCACCTTGCTGGTGAGGTCAGCAACAGGGCGCATATCTTCTTAGCTCCCACAGGAGACCTTACTTCACTTTTTCTACATTCTGGACCAGATGTGAGTGTAGCTCCACCAGAAAGGTGCCAGCTTTTCTGCAGGTCCCCACGGCAGTGGAGTTGTAGACTTAAAAATGAGAAGACACCGACACGTGTTTTGGTAAAAGATAGACATAGATTCAAGTAGTCCCTGACCCATGTTAATTTTTTCTTCCTGATTTCAGACTCAAGGTGAGAGGCAAAGGTAGAAAAACAGCCGAGCTAATGCTGCTTTACCAACTCTCATGGTTGAGTGAAGTCATACTTTATAACAGTATCTTATTCTAGTCATTCCTTAGGGTTCTGTTTCTCAGATTGAACCTGCACTATGCCTTCTGACGTATTTCCTTTTTAGTACAGTACCAGTGGTGAGAATTCCTGCTTAGAAGTTATTAAAAGCTTTCCCTGTTTACTGCCACTCTTCTTTAGATCATGTCTTTATTCTACATTCACATCTCCTCTAAAATTTTAATGCCAGTGTATTTTTCTAATACTGATCTTTTGTAATTATCCAACCTTTTTCTTTTCACCTCACAATACTCCCTTCATCTTCCCTCATATCCCTCACTTCAGCTGATATGCAGGGCCTGGCACTGCATATGAGCTGGGAATCTATAGCAAATATTTTGTTACGAAACGATAAGCATGTAATTCTGGAACATAACAACATTTTAACTATTTAAAAAGGGCATTACTTCTCCCAGAACTTATATATCTCTGAAATGATAATATGCATTCCTCCCACCCCCAGAGGTTTCAAAAAAGAAAACTCATAACCACTTAGACTCTCTGAATGTGGGGGCAGGGATTTGTCATGCGGTTGAGATGACCCTGCCATCTGAATGTGTAGAATGTCCTGCCTTATAGTTTTTGAACACTGAGGACCTGAAACAACTGCTGAAGATCATGGAAAACTTCTTTTCAGGGCTTTATTACACATTAATTACTATCTTATGGAAGTTACACAATTTATTTGATTATAAACTTGGGTTTCCAAATCCAGGTGGGGAGAGAGGAAAGGAAGAGTCAAACTGCAAAGGCAATAGGTATCAGAAGCCAAAGCCTTGGATACGCACCTTTGAAGAAAAATGGGTGAATTCCAGAGAAATGCAATTACAGTGACTTTTATAGAGTTTCTGGGATTAATGCTTAAGTTAGGGTGAATGTTGAGAAAAATAGGGAATACAGAGTAGGATTAGGAGATTGGAAAAGCATTAAGGCCAAAAAGGGAAACTTAACCATTACCTCAAACATCTTCACTGTAATTTAAACAAAGACCACATCGTGTCCTGTCTATATTTGTGAATATTATTATTTCCTTCTTCCTTCTATACTATATGGTTTACTTAGAACAATTTTCCCTGTCCCTTCTGCCATCATTACCTTATGGCATTCTGTACCTACCTTTCTTGTTATGTTTCACAGCTTCCTATGCTGTGTTATAGATGCCTTTTTTTTCAACTAGCGTTATATAGACCTGTCAAGCTAAACATAGTACAGTGTTGTGATCTAGATTTTGGAGGGCAAGTGCCAGCAATGTTGTGTGTGTACGAATGCATGTATATATGTATGGACATATGTATGTTAAGTACTCTCTGATTCATACTTTGCTACAACCGTTCTATCTCAGTGTCTGGCATTGGCCTAAAGGAGGTTGTGTCAGAAAGTAACCAAAGGCTCAGTGCTAGATCATTTACCCACAGATCCTTCACTGTCTTCTCCAACCCTTGTACCATACCACTACTTGAATCTCAACTGTTTTCCTCTTAAGTATGTCTTTTCCTACTGGTGCAATTTCTAAGGGCACTAAAACTGACTCTTTTTTATAAATATTTAGGGGTCATAGTCCCGGAGATTAACTTTTCTATCTAAAATGTGCAGTCATTTGTCCATGCTAAAAGAAACCTCACACAGAACTCTACTACTGTACTTTTGTTGCCTGGGTCAGAGCTCTGTAATTATTCTTTCAATTGGTGTTAAAAAATACCTAAAACTTGTTATCAATGTTAAGTGCATGGAATGAATGATCATTTCTTTTGAGTGAACAAGCTATTATTTTATAAACTATGAAGAGGGAACTGATAAAAATATACACATATTGCTATATATTTTGGTTTCCCATATAAATGGAGTTGAATGCCCAATATAAATAATAGAATGTTTATTCTGTGCCTCACCCTGTTAAGTGCTTTATGGACGTTCTTATGCAGACCCTGAGCTGGAAAAATAACATTGAGGATATGAAGGTGACAAAAGCAAAATGAATGAATGGAATATTTAAATGTCAAACTTTATGGTAGTGACATAAAAATTTATTTCAAGTTCAGAAAAGGAAAAATATACATTATAGTTTTTCTCCTCTTTATGTCTTTCGTATGTCTTTCCTCCAGCTTCTTGTATTGACATTGGCATCTTAAAGTAAACTTTTTAATGAAGAATGAATTATCCACAGACCCATTAGGAATTAGGTATGATCCCCTGTCCTATCTGAAAAAAACACACAAGCATATATACACACATACTATAAAAATTGTAAGAAAAACTGATCCTAACTCAGCTTCAATTTAGCCCAATTGTCCATGTTCTGTTGCATAGTCACATCTTGGTAGAGTTGTTAGTTCTCACTTTCTCCATTGTGTAATCTGGCTTCTCCACCACCACCCTGCCACCAAAATGACACTCCTGAATGCCAACCATCCATCTTACTAAATTCAGTGGATATGTTTCAAGCATTACCTTATGTGATCTTCAGTGGCATTCACTTGTTTACAACACCTTTCTTGAAACAGGTTCTTCTTTGGTTCTTAGCATTCTTTATGTGTTTCTGGTTTCAACTCCTCAGTCCCTTGGGTCTCAAGGTGCATCTTAAATATAATCTTTTTTTTCTATGCCCTTTCCCCTTGTTATTTTATAAATGACATGGTTTCAGTTGCCATTCATATATACACATGATTTTCTGGGACTTATCAAATTAGAAGACAGTGGTAGACAGCATTTTCTTATACCTCCTGGATATACAGAAGATGCCAAAATAAGGTATATATATTTTAGGAAAAAATAAACTGTATTAAAATTGTAATACTCCATATGTACCACCATGTTTGACTTCTGCAATTACAAGAGGTGCTCAGAGTGGTTACCATCAACACCCAGACACTTCTGATTATGGCGAACTACTACTGCCTGAGCAACATTGACCAAAGTGTCCACTTGTATCGCTGTGTATGCCATTTCAGTTTCTTCCTGAAGTACTGACAATGTAGCTGGTTTTCTACAATACACCACTTCCTTTAAGGTTCCTCACGTAGAAGTCAAGGGATGTTAAGTCAGGAGAATGTGGGGGAAACTTAAACAATGTTCTTGAATTTCAAATACCACTTAAAAATGATCTTGCACTCCTTGAACAACAACTGTGTTTCTGCCATTTTCTTTGACTGTCCTGCCTGTCATGTGGTGACACTAGCATTCATTTGATTAACTTCATCTTTTGAGTGAATCTCATGCTACACATTGCTACTGTAATTCAATTCAACTTCGAAAAGTAATACGTAGATAATGTCTTTTAAAATGTATTTACAGTTTTTGGCATCCCTGGTATAGATATAGATATAGATATAGATATAGATTATATAGATATAGATATATGGATATCCAGATATACAGTATTTTATAAATAACTGGATGGTGGGACTAGATGCTGTTAAAAATGTTTAGAAAGCTTAATTCACAGTTGCTGAAGTCACAGGTTCCATTCCTTTTGTCTCCCTTCCTTTGTGTAGATCTCTCTCACTCCTCTTTTACTCTTGAGTGCTATAATACAACTGCAACAATTAATGATTAAATAACCAAGAGTTCACTAATATGAAGGAAAAAAACACTGTGATTTCAAAATAATAAACACATTCCTTGCTTTAATTCAACTGTCCAGAAGTGGGTGTTCCCCTGAGCTCATACATTAAAAATGGAGCTAGCTAACCTCTACTGCAAATATGCCCCTCATTAGCCAAACCATTTTATTAATAGTTGGAAGATAGCTAAAGGCTAGGCTGTTTTTCTACTATTATGAAATGATGTTTTATTGAATAGCTTCATTTGAGATATATTCCACTGGGGCAGAGAGAGTAGGAGAACTTGTAAACTGTGGTTTTACAGTCCTAATATAACAATTGTGTTTGTATTCATTACAGTGGGCCTTGAAGTCTATTGAGAATGGAGACATAAAATTGGAAGAGATAAGGCAAAAGGACAGCAGGAAAATCCTCCCACTGCCTCAGGCAATGGGCACAGGAGAGGAATGATAAACACACATCTCCTATACTAACTTGGATGCTGGGAATATTTGTTTTTAATGCTCTTTAACAGGATATGTGAGGGCTGTCCAGAAAGTATCCAGCCATAAAATATGAGAACTGGAGATGTGCATGGTTGGATTTTTTCCGGACAGCCCTCTTATGTCCTTGAAAACAAACAAAGATTAAGTTCATTTGTTGCCAAAGGTGTATGTAGTTGAGATCTATTTGTTTTTTTTCTGTTTAGAGGGCACTTGGCTTTTGTTTACAGGTGAAAAACCACCCTGGCCTTTTCAACGTTTGCATATCCGGTTATAATTTCCAAGAGAGGAAAGCAAACAATTGTCTGGAAAAAATTTATCCACAATCCCTCCGTGAGTTAAAGTGTAACACTGAAATATAAGGCAGGGTTTCATCAAAACCAAGTCTAACTATATATTAAAGAGAAATATTATAGTATCTTACATTGTGAGATTATGAAGTAGCTAAAAGTTTTCCTATACCAATATGGTATGGTATCATGACAATTACTAGTTTTCACTTTTTTAATTGAGAAAAAGCATTATTAGCTAGGAAGGCAACCCCCACTCACCCAGGTCCGTTAACAATGCCATCAGAATGAATATTAAGCCACCAGTGCTGATGAACTCAGCCAGGATGGCACCAAGTCCCTGTAGGCAGCAAAGCAAGATAGGTTGGTAAGCATTGGGCAGGAGTTAGGAGCAAAATGGAAAAGAAGAGGAAGTAATACAGGGGAGTTTAAAAAAAAATGAGAGAAGTCATTTAAATTCTATAGAGTTCGATTACTCCTAAATTTACACTTAACATTTACCTGCATCTTTGGAATCTTTAACAATTAGTTAATCTAACTATTGGCCCAATAAGACTACTTCTAGAAAACTGTCTTAAGTAAATAATTAAAAATAAAGAAATTATGAGTGAAGTACATAGTCAGCATAGTATTATTAATATGTGAATAAATATTGAAACCATGGAAATGGTTTTAACAATGGCAGGGTGATTAAGCAATTTTGATAAATCCCTATTATTTCATCAAAACAAAATAGTGTTTGTTGTTTAATTATTTTAGCAAAAGTGACGCTTACAAATGTTAAACGAAAACATCCATAGCTACATGCCACATATGGTGTGTGTGTGTGTGTGTGTGTGTGGGTGGGTGTGTGTGTGTGTGAGAGAGAGAGAGAGAGAGAGAGAGAAGGAGAGAGACAGAGACAGACTTAGAGGAAGAGCAAAAGTTGTATTCTTAGTTGTCTCAGTATGATGGGGGATTCTTTTTTGTTGTTGTTTATAGCTTTTCGAGCTTCAGGATTTTTTCCAGTTTTTCAATTGTTTCCATAAAAGCACTTGCTATTGTTATCAAGTGTTGTTTTCTCATAGTACTCCATCTCGTCACTCTCCACGTTGTATTGAAATTATTTTTGCATGTCTGCTTTCACTGAGCTCTACAATTGCTCAAGAATCAAGTCATATTTATCTTTATATTCTTAATGTTTGGCATGATGATACATAGTAATGATACATTGAACTGAACTAAGCTGCATGAAAATAGTTAACAAATTAGAAAGAAACATAACAATTTTAAAGGTATGAAACTAATTATTTTTTAAATTCAATTTAATGTGGTAGGTTATGGGGAAACTATGAAGAAGGAAGGAAGGACATATTCTTCATATAATCATCATATGGCAGTGACAAAACAGAATAATAATTTGATAAGATAATATAAGGGCATATGTTTATAAAAAGAGGTAATCCAAGATAATCATTCTGGTTACAAGTGATGGCAACTTAAATCTAAGTAGCTTATGTGCAAAGCTCAGTTATTAGTTCATGAAACCAACCTGTAAGAACAGGGGCCAGTTAATCCTAAAGCATGTTCCCAAACAGAGACCTGAACCTTCCAAAATTCTCTCTCTAAGCATTTTTTGTGTGTATTTTTCCATGTACTCATATGTCAAATTTTTGTTCCCAAATTGACTTTCCTCTACTATCCAGAAACATGACAATCAGTTACTTTGATGCATGTAGTCTAGCTTTATATATGGAAAGAGAATAAATTTTTTAAGTCAAAAAGTTTATTGATTTTTTCTTTATTTTTTATTTTATTAAGTTTATTGGGGTGTCATTGGTTAATAAAATTACACAGGTGGCAAGTGTACCATTCTGTAATGCATCATCTACATATTGCATTGTGTGCTCACCACCCAAAGTCAAATGTCCTTCCATCACCATGTACTTGACCCCCTTCACCCTCTTCTACCTCCCTCCCTCTCCCTTACCTTCTGGTAACCACTAAACTCTCATCAGTGTTCATAAGTTTTTGCTTGTTGATGTTTCTTGACTGGCTCCTTTTCATCATGTGTCACTCAGTGATAGCTGTGAATTAAGAGCATTTATGCAAATAAAATATTTATAGTAGGTAAAGAAGACTCTATCAATGAAAGTGGTTCAGTTCTGGACTGATTATAGGATGTTCAGAAGGTTGTTAAATAAAAATTAATATGAGTCTGTGAACTTGGTTTTGAAAGGTGAATTGAACTCTTTGTGTGATAAGGAGTAAGGGCCATTCTTTTAAAGATAACCAGATTGAACACATGATTGAAGCAGTATAACATTCTTGATGAACACATGGGTTCTTGAGATATGACTGGGACAAAAAAGTGAGAGGAAGCAATAAAAGAAGGTAAGATGTAAGAAGCTAGGTCATGAAGGGATTAGAATACTATCCTTAATTTTTTTTTAATATAAGTGATTAGGAATTTTTTTATTGTAGTGAAATGCACATTACTTATTTAAAAAAATTTTAACTGTATTTAATTGTACAGTTTAGTACCATTAAGTACATTCATCACTGCTGTCTACTTAAGCATCTTTTTTATCAACCCAAACAGAAACTCTGTACCCATTAAATAATAACTCCCCATTCCCCCTGCCAACCTCAGTTATACTTTTTGTCACTATGAATTTGCCAATTCTAGATATTTCTTATAAGTAGAATCACACAATTTTTTTTGTATCTGCCTTACTTCATATAGCATAATGTTTTCAGGGTCTGTTTATGTTGTAGCATGCATCAGATTTTATTCCTTTTAAAGGCTGAAAATATTCACTTTTATGTATATATTACATCTTGTTTACTCATCATCTGTTGCTGGACATTTGGGTTGCTTCCACTTTTTGGCTACTGTGAATAATGTTGCTATGAATACTGTTATATATGATTTTGTTTAAGTCCCTGCTTTCACTTATTTTGGGTATATACCCAAGAAGTGGAATTGCTGATGCCTATAGTAATTTTGTGTTTAGTATTTGGAGGAACCACCATATTGTTTTCCAGTAGTGTACTACTTCATATTTCCACCAATGACATATTAGGCTTTCAATTTTTCTACGTTCTTGCCAAAAATTCTTATTTTTCTTTTTTCTTTTTGGTAATAGTCATCCTAATGGATATGAAGTGCTATTTCTTTGTGGTTTTGATTTGCATTGTCTTAATGATTAGTGTTGTTAAACATCTTTTCATGTGCTTGTTGGCCATTTGTATATCTTCTCTGTAGAAATATCTGTTTCAGTACTTTGCCCATTTTTTATTTAGATTGTCTTCTTAGTTGTTACTGTTGAGTTACAGGGTTATAAGCATTCTTCATATATTTGGTATATAATCCCTTATCAAATACATGATTTGCAAATATTTTTTCATATTCTTTGTTTATTTCACTCTCCTGATAGTGTCTGTGGATGCACAAAAAATTCTAATTTCAGTAAAGTCCAATTTACCTTTTTTTGTTTTGTTGCCTATGATTTTGGTGCCATATTCAGGTGATTGGGCATTTTAAGTGGAGTAGTCATATAATTCAATTTGGATATCAGAATTTCTTAGATGAGATAGTGGAGGGTGAACGAAGAAGAGAAAAAAACTCACTATAGAAAGACGAGTTTGTAAACTGTGACAAAACATTTGTGGGTAAGAAAGCAGGTAGAAGAGCCATAATTCCCCCTCCCTAACCTTCAATAATTTATAAAATGAACAACAAAATGAAAAGAAGAAAAAACAGGAAAAAATGACCAGAAGTAATTCTATATCATACCTCATACCATACACTTTAAAATGTTTTATTCTAGAAAAGTGGAAAATTTAGGTGCTCTGTACACAGCTATCCACCTTATACCAACTCATGGAGTAGAGAAGACAGGAAATGAATCAAGAAAATCTTGAGACTTCTCAATATTAACTCCCATGCTGAAATTAAATAGAGTGTCATTCTACAGTCAATGAAATAATGACAGAAAAATTCTTTTGAGTAGAAATTCCTGCTTAGAATTGTGGTCTCATCAGAAGCAGTAAAATTCTCCAGGATCTTCATTTTCCAGGATTTCACAGTGAAGTTATGGAACAATCTGAAGGTCAGATTGACCTCTCCTATTAAATAATGACATCTGCTTACCCTACCCCCTCACTGGATGAAGCCCAGTAGAAAATATTTGGACAAACTTTAGAAGAGGCATAAAGTGAAGCTCTACAACAAAGGCTGCATGTTGCTCTAGTGGCCTTGTCCCCACTTTTCTCTCTCTCTCTTGGGTTAAAAGTGTAGAATGAACAAAGTTATTCCAGTCCTCAATTTAAAGCTTGAAATATAATACACAGATTTCCTGAAACAATGCAAATCATCCTCTACTAGAATAAATAAAAACATCACATTAGGCTATCCAAATGAAATAAATGATAAAACAGTAGCATGGCAACTATCCAAACACTTTAGGGAAAAAATACATTTTAAAATGAGAATATAATAAAAGAACAAAATGTGTAAAATAAATAAAGTCAGCATAGAATAAAGCTTAACTCGAAGAATACAAACCGACACTTTCATTGAATACTAGATGTGATAGAACATAATAGGTAATAAAAAAAATAATAGAGCGTATATTCAAATTAAACTGAAAGAAAAGATATATAAAAGAATAAAAGCAACAGTAAGGATCAATTCAAACAAAAACATAAGAAAATATATTTTTCCAACATGGATGAGCAGCTCTTATCAGTCCAAGACTCCTGCAGACAAGTATAAATTTTGAAAAAATAATAGGCCAATTAAAGAAAAAAATAAAAATCACTTTTTTTTCTGTATGTGGTATAATTGTATACGTATCTTTGTATCCATGAAACATACATGTTTATAACAAAACATTTTTGGCTTTTTGCTGTTAGATTAGACAATATACACTCTTCTCCTCTCAGCTCTTTCTCAAGTGTCTGTTTCCATTTCCATTTATGGGGGATTTTTGTAGTTGAAAGAAATTGGCAGGAGATAGTGAGAGGGTCAACAGGAAGTAGAACAGCAAGGAAATGAAATGTCTGTGCTCAATCAGGTTTTTAAATTTCGAGTTCCATGGAAAGACAATGTCGAGACAGAGACAATGGGATCTGTTTCAAAGAAAATCTATGAGACTCCAGGCATAAGGAGAACTGTTTCTGGGTTTGAGGGACTAAATTTAGCACCAGCTTGGGGTGCTAACTTCACTGTGAAATCCTGAAAAAAGAAGAGTCCTTGGAGGTCTCTGTTGGTTCTGCTTCTCAGACCCTGCACAGTTCTGTCACCCAGAATAGTAGAACATGTGAGGCACCTGGAGCCAGCAACATGAATATCATTTCAGTAGGCAAGGACAGTGGCTAGATGTCTCCAAGAGGCCTCCAGCCCGCAGAGTAGGACACCGGGAGTATAAAAGAGAGTAACAATGCAAAGTGACTGGAGCAGATTCTAAATTAGTGGCTGTGGGCAAAGGTTCCCTTTAGCAGTGCCCTGAACTTCATCAGGTAACCCTGAACAGAGAGACCCACATTCCTTCAGCACGGGCGATGGCTATGGCGCCCGGAGTCGTGTAAGGTATGTATGGAATGAATGAACATCCCGAAAAACACTGAGGGTTAGAGAGCGAGTAAGGGTTACAGTGGTAATAATAATCTTTTATTCTCCCACAGGGAAGCCCTATCCAATTAAAAACCCAGTTCCTCTGCCCCTTTTCTAAATAGGAAGAAATAGGTGCTTATGAGAAAAATGGTATTTTCTTAACGTTTCTCTGTACCATTTTCAAATCGCGTTTATAACGTTTTTACCTCATGATTTAATCCTCTCAGAAATCCAGCCTGTATATACCTCTGATTCGAAGAATTAACATAATTGCTCAAGACCTCTCTGCTGATGCGTAGCATAATCTAGACTGGAACCAGAACCTGCGCCTCCTGCTTCCTAGTCCTGCTGACTCTTTCTGCCGAGCTCCGTTAGGGTCGTATTTCTCCTGACCGTGTCAGCCTACAGTCACCGGAGATCTGAATTACTGCCCTGGGGTTTGAACACAGCCAGCACGTGATCTTTTATGAAAGGACTCCCCCGTTTGTCTGTGACTTCGCAGACTTCTCTCTTCCCCTACTGCTTTCTTGCTTCTATCCGTCACAGCTGGGAGCAGCCATATCTATCCACTTGATGAAATCGGAACGCAAAAAGTGATTTCTTTCCCGCAAGAGCTGACCGTTATGAACAATTTTGACTTTGGGTGAGGCAGAAGAGAGCTCTGGGCTGTGAGGAATTGAATCTCTTTCCAAATCTTCAGGGGAGGGCAGAGTCTCAGAATTGGAAAAGAAGATAGGTAATATCTTCCCTGTTGTATGATTTCAGGACTGCAGAGAAGGCCCTTCACCCCACAGATATTGCCCCTCACATGCTTATAATCTTTTTATCAGGGGACAAGACCCTTTTTTACAAGAGGAGGGGAAAAATGAAATGCTAAGTCTTCCCGAGGAGGGGAACACTCACCCAGTGCAGCGCTGCAGCAGGGAAAGCTACGACCTCTGTGTGGCTTATTCCATGCCATTCACTCTACTTTACATTTATTATTACTCTTAACTTTGTTCAGTGACTCTCTGTAGTTGATTTTATTATTATCCCCATCTTACAGGTGAGGAGACAAGCAGAGAGAAGTTAAATGACTTGCCAAGCATCGTGCAGTTAACGACTGCTCAAGCTGGGCTTCAGCTCCAAGGAGCGTGGCTCCCGAGTCATTTCGCTTAAGCATTCCGCCATACTGCCTCTGTGCAAGATAAAAGGAGGCGAAGCCCGGGAAGGACGGGCATTCGTAACGGCTTGTAATGATTATAGTGGGATAAATCACGGGTTTCCTGGCAAGCCTAGGAGATGAGGAGGATCAGCTGGGAAATCAGATACCCTGAGAGGAGAGGATAGATTCAATGAACAGCGTGAGTAGGAGGTACACAGAGTGAATTGTTACAGTGATAGGAAGGCTGGAATAACATTTGTCTACAAAATTTGTCAAGTGCCAGTTCCTCCTTTCTAAACTCATTCTTAATAGACTTGATTTTTTTTTTAGAGCAGTTGTATATTCACAGAAAATTTGAGCAGAAATTACAGGGAGAGTCTGTATACTCCTTATCCCCACACTGAGAATCACCCCCACTATGGAGTGGTACATTTGTTATAATCGATGAACCTATATTGACACATCATTATCTTCCAAAGTCCATAATTTAGGTTCACTCTTAACGTTATACAATCTAAGGAATTGGACAAATATATAATAACATTAGAGTATCAGACAATAGTTCACTGCTGAAAATAATCCTGTGTTCCACCTATTCATGCCTCCTCAGACTCCGTAGCCCCTGACCACCACTGTTGATCTGATTATTGTCTCCATACTTTCGCCTTTTCCAAAATGTCATGTAGTTGGAATCATAATTATCTAGCCTTTTCATATTGCCTTCTTTCACTTAGTTACATGCTCTATTCCCCCATGTCTTTTTATGTATTAACAGCTATTTCTTTTTAGCACTGAATAATTTTCCATTCCCCAGGATGTACCACAGTTTCTTTATTCATTCACTTACTGAGGGACATCTTGGTTACTTTCAAGTTTTGGCAGTTACAAATAAAGCTGCTGTAATAATCCCTATACAGTATTTTGTGTGGAAATAAATTTTCATCCTCCCTGGGCATATACCAAGGATGTGGTTGCTAGATCATATGTTAAGATACATAAGAATATGTTTAATTTTGCAAGAAACTGCCTCACTAACTTTCACATTCTTGCCCATCTTTTTGTCAGTGTTTTGGATTTTGGCTATTCTAGCAGGTATGTAGTGGTATGTTATCACTTTAATTTGCATTTCCTTGATGACATGTACAATGTGGAGCATCTTTTCTTACTGTCATTTTGTTAGATTATACCTAGTATTTCATTTTAGAGGTTGTAATGTAATGGTATTGTGCTTTTAATTTCAGATTCCAATTTTTATTGCTGGTACATGGAATGGCTATTGCCTTTTGTGTATTGACCTCGTATCATGTAGCCTTACTATTATTGCTTATTGGTTCTAAGAGGGTTTTGTGTGTTTTTGTTGTTGATTCATTCAGATTTTCTATGTAGACAGTCATGTCATACATGAACAAAGACAGTTTTATGTCTTCGATCCAATCAATATAACTTTTATTTCTGTGTGTGTGTGTGTGTGTGTGTGTGTGTGTGTGTTCTTGCATTCACTAGGGCTTCTAGCATGATATTGAAAAGTAGTAGTGAGAGGGGGTATGCCTGTCTTGTTTTTAATCTTAGTGATAAACTTTTAGTTTCTCACCATTAAGTATGAGTTAGGTATAGGATTTTTGTATATGTTCTTTATCAAGTTGAGAAGGTTCTTTTATATTCCTAGTTTGCTGAGAGCTCTATCATGAATACATGTTAGAATTTTGTCAAATGCTTTTCTGCATCTATCGGTATTATCATGTGATTTGTCTTTAGCTTTTGATATTATGAATTACCTTAATGGATTTTCAAATGTTGAACCAGCCTTGCATACCTTGAATAAATCCCACTTGTTCACAGTGTATAATTCTTTTTTATACATTCTTGGATTTCATTTGTTTCTTTTGTTGATAAGAATGTTTACTATTCATGGGATTTATTCGTCTGTACTTTTCTTGTATTAAGATAATGCTGTTCTCACAGAATGACTTAGGAAGTATTCCCTAATTCTTCTGGAAGAGATTGCAGAAAATTGGTATAGTTTCTTCCTTAAATGTTTGGAACTCATCTGAGTCTGGTGCTTTCTGTTTTGGGAGGTTAGTCATTATTTTTTAAATTTAATAGATACAAGTCTATTGAGATTATTTCTTCTTGTGTGAGTTTGACAAATTATATCATTCAAGGAATTGGTCTATTTCATCTAGATTATCAAATTTGTGGGAGTAAAATTGATAATAATACTCCTTTATGTCTTTTTACTGTTCATAGGATCTGTAGTGATGTCCCCTATTTCATTAATAATGCTAGTAATTTATGTCTTTCCTCTTTTTCTTAGTTGGCCTGGTAGGTATTTATTAATTTCATTCATCTTTTCAGTGTTACAGCTTTTGGTTTTATTGATGTTCTCTACTGATTTTCTGTTTTAAATTTCATTCATTTCTACTCTAATTTGTATTTTTTCATACTCTGGTTTCTCTTCAGATCGCATAATCTTTCACCTTTTAATTTGTATTTTTCCTTCTGCTTACTTTGGATTTAATTAGCTCTTTTTTGTCTAGTTTCCTAATATGAAAGCTTGGATTAATTTATTTTAGATTTCTTCATTTCTAATATATGCATTGAATGCTATAAATTTCACTGTAGGTATCACTTTTGCTGTATCCCACAAATTTTGAAAAGTTGTATTAATTTCATTTATTTCAAAATATTTTAAACTTTTTCTTGACATATATTTTCTTTGACCCATGCATTATTTTAGAAGTATCTTCTTTAATCCAAGTATTTTGGGAATTCCAGGGTTTTTTCCCCATTGATTTCTAGTTTGATTCCATTTTGGTGTGAGAGCATACATTGTATAATTTCTATTCTTAAAAAAAAATTAAGGTGTGTTTTATGGTTCAGAATGTGTCCTATCTTGGTGAATGTTCCATGTGAGCTTGAGAAGAAGGTATATTCTACTGTTTTTGGATGAAGTAATCTATGAATATAAATTATATCCATGTAATTGATGGTGATATTGATTTCTACTATTTTCTTAACTAATATTCAGCCTGCTGGATCTCTCCATTCAGATAGAGACATGTTGAGGTCCCCAACTATAATCATGGATTCATCTGTTTTCCCTGTATTCAATCACTTTTTGCCTGACATATTTTGATGTTCTGTTGTTAGGTGCACATTAAGGTTGTTATGTCTTCTTAGAGAATTAAATGCTTTTTATTATGCAATGCCCCTCTGTATCCTTGATAACTTTTCTTCTTCTGAAGTCTGCTCAGTCTGGAATTCATATAGCCTCCCAGCTTTTTTTCCCTTTAATTTTCCTTGCTTTGCCTTGCCTTTTTCCTTTTCCTTGTCTTTTCTTTTCTTTTTTTTGGTTCGTGTTAGCATGATACATCTTTCTCTATATCTTTACTTTTAATCTGTAAGTCTTTACATTTAAAGTGGGTTTCTTATATATAAGTATATAGTTGCATTTTGTTTTTGATCAACTCTGACAATCTCTGTCTTTTAATTGGTGTATTTAGACCATTGTTTATAGTGTACTAATATAGATTGATTAATGTCTACTCTATTTGTTGCTATTTTCTATTTATTGTCCTTTTTCTTCTTTTTGTCTTCCCCTCTTTTCCTCTGTTTTGTGGTTTTAATTGAGCATTATACAGTACACTCAGTTAACTGGTACCCATGGGGATTGGCAGGTGCTGGGTAAATATAAGTAGACTCTGTTAACCAGAACTCAATCAACAGGCAGAATCACAAGAAAAATTTTTGCCAGTTGGTTAAGTTCTGGTTAACGGAGGGTCTATTGTGTATGATTCCATTTTCTCTCCTTTCTTTATATAACAATTGTATTTTTTTAACAATTGTATTATTTTTAACAATTGTATTATTTTCGAATTTTTAGTGGTTGCCCTAGAGTTTACAATATATATTTATACTAGTCCAAGTCTACTTAGAAACAACAGTATACCATTTCACAGGTAGTGCAAGTACCTTACAATAACAAAGTATTCCTAATTCTTCCCTCCTGTCCCTGTGTCATTGATGGAATTCATTTCATTTATCCTTCTATACATAAACATATATACGTATATAAAATATTAGTATACATAATTGAATACTTTATTGCTGTTATTTTGAATAAGCTGTTATATCATAGATCAATTAAGAATAATAAAAATTATTTTTCACTTATTTTTTATGTGTTGCTATTCCCTTCTTAGGTAGATTCAAGTTTTTGACCCATATCATTTTCCTTGACTTTGAAGGAGTTCTTTTAACATTTCTTAGAAGGCAGGTCTACTGACAGTAAATTCTTTCTATCTCTCTCTCTCTTTTTTTGTCTGAGAAAGTCTTGTCTCCCCTTCACTTACAAGGACTAAAGGTATAGAATACAAAATTCTAGGTAGTTGTTCTTTTCGCTCTCCGCACTTTAAATATTTCATCCCCCTTTCCTCTTGCTTGAATGAATTCTGAGAAGATTGATGTAATTCTTATATTAGCTCCTCTAGAGATTATCTGGTTTGGTTTTGTTTTTTTCTCTCTCTCTAGCTTTCTTCAAGAGTTTTCTCTTTGTCTTTATTTATTTATTTATTTTTGGAATTTGAGTAGGATATGGCTAAGTGTAGTTTGTCTGTTTTGTTTTTTTTTTTGTTTTGGTGTTTATTCCACTTGATCTTCTCTTCTTAGATTTGTGGTTTTGATATTGGACATGAATTTGGGGGAAATTCTCAGTCATTATTGTTTCAAATGTTTCTTTTGTTTCTTTTTCTTCTTTCTCTGCTTCTGGTATTCCCATTACACCATATTTCATAGCTGTTACATCTTTCATAGCTGTCCCACATTTCTTGGATATTCTGGTCTATTTCTTCATTTTTGTCTGATTGTCAATTTTAAAAATTTCTGTTGACATATCCTCAAGCTCAGATATTCTTTCCTCAACGATGTCCAGTTTACTAATAAGCCCATCAAGGCATTCTTCATTTATGTTACAGTGTTTTTGTTTTCTATCCCTTATTTTTGTTTTTGAGTCTTTCTTAGAAATTCTTTTTCTCTGCTTACAATACCATCTGTTCTTACATAGTGTCTGCTTTTTCTGTTAGAGCCCTTAATATATTAATCATCCGATATTTTTAAACTCCTCATCTGATAATTCCAACATCATTGCAATACTTCAGCCTGCTTCTGATGTTTGTGCTGCCTCTTCAAATCGTTTTTTTATTTCCCCTTTACCATGCCTTGTAACTTGTTTTCAGAAGCCAGATATTATTACTGTGTAAAAGGAACTGCAATAAATAGGACTTCAATGGTGCAGTGGTATAGTGTGGGGGGAGGAGAAGTTTTATACTTTTATGGTTAGGTCTCAGACTTGTAGTGAGCCTATGCCTTGGGTGATGAATTTCACAAGTGCTTCTCCATTTTTCCCCACCTTAAGTTGGACAGGATGGTTAGAAGGCCTGAAGTTGGGTTGCTTTTCCTCCAGGTGGAGAACTAGAAGGAGTTGAGTTTTGTGTTTCTGTATTTTCATTCCCCCATCTGGAAGGCTAGGGCATGCTAGAAATGGATAATTCTGTTTCCCAGCTCAGTTAGCCTCTTATAAACCCCCAATAGATTGGGCTCTGGTGAAATAGTTTCTCTTAATGGCAGAGCTTATCAAGAAGGACAGAATTCTGTGGCATATTTCAAAATGGTTAATTTTCTTCCCCCTGCTGGAAGCACATACAATCTTTCTCCTATACTGTCAGAATCAGGTAGAACTCCTAGAAGTAAAATTTACAAAAGTATGGGTATACTCCCCGTAGCTGGATACTTCTAGGGCTCAGAACTCTGAGAATTGTCCATAATGAACCCCTAGAAATTAGTCAGTCTCAGTTCAGGTTTTCCCACTCCAATAGTGGTTCCTGCCAAGCCTTCTGTGTATGGGCCTCTACTGTGGCAAGTAATGAATTTCTGTATCTGCCTGTCTGTCTCTGGTTGTGGGGCCAGCAGCTCTCCCTGTAAACTAGGCTCTCTAACAGATCTAAGAAAAGTTTTTTTTTTCAATTTGTCCAGCTGTTGTTAACTTTTTATGTGCCAAACCATCTAATTTCATTTTTAATATAAATGTGGTACCTATAGATTAGACAACTTTCTACAGATTCTTTTTTTTGCCTTTGGAACGACTAAAGGATTCCACTAATTTGTATTAAAATATCTGGAAACATTTTATCCTCTGATTATGTCCACAAGATATGGCTCAGAAGTAGCTCAAGTAAAACAGGAGGACATTGCTAGTATTGGGAACAGTCTCATTCTGAAACATGAAGGCAAATGAGTGGGGTTCTTTTTTTCTTTTTCTTTCTTTCTTTTTTCTTTTTTTTTTTTTTTTTTTTTTTTTTTGATGGATCACTAAGTCTTTCTGCATTGAGTCATATAAATCATGATGAAAAATGGACTGCAAGGCCCACTTCATAAATCCTGGCCCAGTTTCCAAAGGTAGCAACTTGCAATCTCGAAGTCAGTGCTCAGCATTTCAGATGCAAACCTGCAGCCCGACTCCTGCAGGAGTTAATGTGTTAGCATTTTAACAAATTGAACCACTTCAGTGGCCTATTTATCAGTTCAAGCTATTTGGAAATGTTGCGACCATATGTCGTCCATTGAAATGAACACTAAACACTGCATTTATAAATGGTAATTTATGACTCATAAATGTCTTTGCTATTAGAGCCATTCTGCCACTGTGAATGGAATTGATAGCAGGTTCTAAGCTCTGTGGTATGTGTATGTTTTTTCCCTTTTTAGGAATGTTGTAGATATTAAAGCTTTAGTGCCTCGTGGAAATGTTATTTTTAAAAAGCTGTGCATATCAAAAAGATTGTGTTTTTATGCTAGATTTTCATATTCATATATTTGACAGGCAGGTTAAATATATGTGTGCATGTGCATATGGTGAGGATGTTTTTTACATATTTATATAGACAAAGATTGTAGAATTGTAACTGTAAGATCTGGAAGTTACACCTTATTATCTGTCCAAACCTTCAACTTACTCACATAGTTGTAACTGCTTACCATCTACACTAATACCCCCTCTCCCTTCCTTGCTTAGAGATAGAATGCCTGACTTCGAGCTGGACATGTGGCCCCCTAATACCGTATTAGTCACTTCCCTTACAAATAGGATGGCAAAATGATAGGTCAATGTAAGCAGACAGAGTATGTGAAAGCATCTGGGAAGCCACATTAAACTAAAGCTGGGGATGACTTGGAACATTTGTCCCACTACCTGGAATGTGAATATCAAAGCTGGAACTTCAGGAATCATTTGGACACTGAGGACCATGGGCTGACTCCATTAAACCTAGAAGAAACCTAAGTTCCTGACAAACTCATGAAGCCTTAGACTGGCCTTAGCGATCTTGCTTCAGACTTGTTTTAAGGAAAAACAAAAGAGGGGAGCAGAATAAAATCTTTCTTGTTTACAGAGTCATATTATTTCTTTGAAGCACACATCCATAACTTCATGGACATAGTTAGGTAATATACATTATCCTGATTTAAAGATTGAATCATATGAGGTCCGGATAATTTATTTCTGTCCAAGGTCACAGAATTCTATGTACCTAAGGAAATTTTATGGTTTGGTGTCATTTGTAGGATTTGTAGTCAGGCAAACCTGGCCACCTGGGAGGTGGGATTATCCACTGGGAGTACCGCCTCCTAAATTTGCTGTAGTTAGGGGAAAAAAAATTTATATTAGAGAGTAGGAGTTCCAACAGCTTACACAATTATTAAGGATATAATTTACTCTGCATGCATAAATGTCCAGTTCTATCTGTGACTATTATAATACTATCTCTGACTCATCAAAAATAAATATGATTAAGATAAAAGTATAATTTTATAGTTAGCCCATTTTCCAAGATAAGGGTTTACCATGTGCTGTGTTGAAGTGCTGATGCTCTGGGACATTTTTAATTGTTGTCACTAATATGCATAGTTGATATCATGACATTTATTTCTAAAAAAATTATTGAGTGTTTAAGATTCTATTAAAGCAGTGAAAAGATGTGAGAACCAAAAGGTTATACTGGATAAAGCTCCAAAAGAGGGCAAGAAATTCTTCATTGTTAAAGGGTAATACATAGTTCTAATCTTGGGAAGGGATGCTTCTAAGTATCACAATTAGAAGAGAATTTTATCATTGACTCTCAATATCAAAATGCAATTCTATATCTTTCCCCTGCTAACCCTCACTCCTCAAACTCATACGTGCGTGCGTGCACACACACTCTTTTCAGATTTATAAAGAAATTTGAGTCTTATAGGATAGCCTCTTACCTGATGCCAGCGACCTTTCTACAACATTTAATCAATTACATTATTTGTTTGAAGAATGTCTGCTATGTGGACATTACTGTTTTAGAAGCTATAGTTCATAAAACATATAAGGCAAGGCACTTTATCTTCAGGAATTTAGAGTATAGCACCAAGGAACATACGAGTACTCAAAATTAAAAACAAATTAAATGGAGTGAAAAATACAAAGTGTTTCAATTCAAACAAACTCCTCTACTTAAAGGAATGTCAGAAACTTAACTTACTGGGTCACACTTTTTTTTTTAAATCACCTTTTTGGCCTGTAGATATTTTGCCTTTCTTATAGATTTCATGTATTCATTAGTGGTAAAATGTGTAAATTGTGCAAAATAGTCCATGGCATGTTTTTGATGCTCAGGAATGGTTATGACTATGAACTGTGGTAAGAAAATTATGAGATCATAAAGAACCTACGATTAAACAAGAATAAAGAAAAGGTTGAAAACTGCTTCAGCTGAAAGGAGACAATCAGGATCAGTGGACACTGGGATTCCAAGTAGGTAAAAAGTATCCCAGAATGGTAGATTGTAGCTGGATTGTCAGCGTTCAAGTGTGGAAGCTGATTTAAATGCCATGAATGTCAACGAAGACCGAGGGGAATTTATGAAAAAGTAAGAACAGATCCCTTCTTACAGAGTTGAATCTTAGTCTGAGATGGCTCATTATCTACCCCAATTATGTAAGCTCTGTTGTTTCGGGTATGTGGGATTCGGTTCTAATCAACTAAACAACCAAGGAGCACCTATATTACGTGGTAAATGCACTTGGGATTTTTACTTTTCCAAAGACATCCAAACTGTTGTATCTGTTCCCAGGGATGGGAAGTGTAATGGAGACAGCAGATGTAAAAGAATAATAAAAAAAAAAATCTATGATGCAGCTCAGGGCTGATCTGGACCCATCCTGCGCAATATACTTCCATTCATCACATACTTCAATGCATAGGAATTATAAAAACGTTTTATAATTCAAGCATGAAGCCTACAAATTTACTTAGACATTTTGATTACAACCATTGTCACTGCTACTTGGAGAAGATTATCTAATGGCTTCTGGTCATTTTTTTTCCAGTGGTGGAATTATGTGGTATTTCCCCAAAGTTTTCTGTGGCAGTTGTAAAGCTCTTACAGTAGTTCT
The DNA here is from genome assembly GCA_004026885.1 of Lyroderma lyra. Taxonomy (NCBI): domain Eukaryota; kingdom Metazoa; phylum Chordata; class Mammalia; order Chiroptera; family Megadermatidae; genus Lyroderma; species Lyroderma lyra. The sequence goes on from PVJL010000582.1 coordinate 154,532, forward strand.
GCATTTAATTATTTATTTCTTCTCTTCAAGGCAGCAAGAATCACCACTGTTAATGTGTTTGGTATTGCTGACTGTGGAAATGAATGTTTGGATCTTAATCTTATTTTTATAAGTAGGATAAAAGTAATGCACATTTATCATTATTTAAGGAAAGTCTTCATGGAGATATGTATTTAAGTAAAATAAAAATACAATTTAATTTTCTCTTTCTATTCTTTTATCTCCCACCCAAATCAATATATTTGCACCTTAACAAAGTAAAATCTAGATGTATTAAAAATACCTAAATTGGAAAAATAATAATTTTGAAAGCTTTAGAAAATATATAGGATAACATAAATAATAAAATATCTTCAGAACAATCACATCCATAGTGTTTATTTAAATATGCCTAATTATATAGGAATATTTTATACATTTTACCGTATTAAAATGAAAATAGTTTCTATGACAGGGGAATATCATAACCAGTGTGAAAAGAGATACTATAAAGGGAAAGTACATATTTGTAGTACATACAAAAGACAAAGTGTTAGTAGTACAGACTCTACAAAGAAGTTCTGGAAGTCAATAGTAAATGATAGCAGTGGGCATATATAAGTGGACAAAGGTTATGGATAGGCAATTGTCAGGATAGAGATAGTTATTGCCAATAAATATACAAGAAGATGCTAACCCACAATTGTACAAAGTGAAATTCATTTTAAAATAATGAGAATAATAACATATCATTCCTCAGGCAAAATAATTAAAAGTTTGACAATACCAATTCTTGGCAATGACCTGAAGTAATGGAAACTTTTATATACTCCAACCTATCTAGAGATCCCTTGGGTGATATTTAATAATGATTCAGTAATGTCCTTCCATGTATAGAGCAACTACATATTCTCCAAGCATGAGCTCTCAGGTTATAACAATTACCTGAAAAGAGCTATCAAGAACTATGTTAATGATTCCTAAAGGAGTATCTACAAGGTCACGTGAGAGAAAATCCACTTTATGTTAAGAATAGAAAAGAGCATGCAGGCCACTTCTTGTCAGGATATAAACACTTTGTGGCCACCAATAGGTAGGTGCACTGTGCGGAAATGTCTGCACATATACACAGAGAAACATGTACAAAACGTTCATGCAGTGTGTATAATAATAGCAAAACAGAACAAACAAAAACAACAAATCCTTAATGTCCAATTATATAGCAATGAATAGATGTGATTGAATTTATATGTAGATATCCATTTTGCCATATTAACCTATATATCAACCTATATAAATTATTAAACATAATGTTTAGTAAAAAAGCCTGTTGTAAAGCAATAAGTATATCATAGCTTTGTAGAAAAAAATTAAACACAGACATCAATCAATATTATATATTTAAGTATGTATATATAATATATTAGGGCTATCTAGAAAAAATTCAGCCATAAATGCCTCTATTTTTCATATGATATGGCTGGATACTATCTGTACAGCCCTTGTAGATATATGTACAACACTTATGTGTGTTTATTATACACATATAAACATACATGCATACATATAGGCATTCAAAGCATAGACCAGCTGGTCTGTTACTTCTAGGTAGAAATATTTTAGAACAGTGGATTTCTCTGGGGAATCAGGAGGGTTTTGTTGCATGTATAATTTTAATCCTAAAAAAAAATTATTCCTAAAAAATATATCTGGAACAAATATAACAAATGTTAATATGTTAGGAGCTTAAGTGTCTGTTGTAATGGCATTTTCCCCTCTACTTTTGAAAAATCTCATTTTTAAGAAACAACAGCAAAAAAATCAGAAGATGAAAAATACAATCCACCTATAAATGCCTTTGTTTTTCATATTATATGGCTGGATACTTTCCAGACAGCCCTTGTATGTGCTGTGGAAGCACAGAAGAAAGAGTTAATTTTTGGTTAAGGGATAACAGGAAATTTTTGCAATGGATGCTCTTTAAGATCTTGAAGGGTGCACAGAATTTCAGCAGCCAGGAAAGAGGAAGGTCCTATCAAGCAGAGGCAATGTTTGATTTGGGTTAGGGAAAGAGTATGTGCAAGGGTATTTAAAGAGTGCAGAAGGCCCAGCAGAAGCATATGCAGGAAAATGCTGCTTAAGAGAAATTCTATGAAATTTAGGCATAAGGAGGCAGTAAGGAGGAAGGAATTGGGTCAACGTCAAATGCTGATGAAGTGTAAAAAAAAAAGCAGAATGGTAGGTGAGGACTATTCACTGGATTTGATCTGATGAGAAAACAGAGTTTCAGTGTAGTATAACTTGAACTCAAAGTGCAGTGGGACAGGGAAGTGACAGCAGACTCCTTGGCTTGCTTTGGGTGTACTAATGGGAGATGAACATCATATATATATATATAATAGAAAAGTAACTTAGCTCAGTTGGTTAGATGGTAGTTTGTTGTGTTGCTCTGTTGTTTCTTTCTCCATGATCTTATTTATTATTTTTTTGTTAAATGTGTTGGGGTGACATTGGTTAGTAAAATTATATTCAGGTGTACAGTTCTATGATATGTCTCCTATGTGCTGCACTGTGTGCTCACCCCCGGAGTCAGTTCTCCTTCCGTTACCATATATTTGACCCTCCTCTTCTCTCCTCTACCACCTCCCCTGCCCCCTTTTCTTAAACATGTAGGATACTTGAGCATATTTCTAGTCTGAGGGAATATAATCAGAAAAAGCAATTCTGAGGACCTGGAGGAGGTGGGTGAGCTTATTATCCCACAATCAAAACAGGAAAGACCTGGTAGTGATACAGACAGAGAGTTAGATGGGAAGAATTTAAAAGCTTGCTGTTGAGGACTTAGATCTTTGCAGGAAAGTGGTAAAAAGGAAAAAAGAAGAAACAGCAGAGAGTGTTGCCAACACAACATGGAAAGGGTAGAAATCACTTGGAAAGCATGCTAAGAGAAATGAGGTTAGGCAGCAGCCCACTGTCATCCTGCAGCTGGGTGAACTCCATTCTTTGCTGAAGTTCCTCACCAGTTTGCAGTAATCCATATTGCATTGTATTGTGCTTCTTTGTTCCTTCCTGGAATGGTCACCTACACGTGCCAGGGACATAGTATGTACTTGATAAATATTTCTCAAATGGATAAGCGGCACGTTGCCTTCGTCAGTTCAAAAATTATATTAGAATTCTATGTCTCTGATCCACATTCTGCCACCAGGGAGAAGCTCTATGCATTTAAATAGAAACTTCATGGGAAAATTATTAGAAATGCATAAGAACCTGAGCACATGTACGAGTAGCATTTCCTTTTCTAAGAGGGAGGCTGTGTGACATTCACTGTGTTTCAGAATGTAACCTGGAAGATAGATTATGTTATCACCTAACAGCAGAGTGACCTTGGGCAAGTACCTCCCCTTTATAAGAAGGGTAGGCTTGTCATGAGGACAGTTAGTTTCTCATAGTCAGTGCTCATAAATTCTTAGCTATCTTACTATTGTTTGAAATGATTTTCTTCCCTTAAGCTCCATCTAACATATGCAGTGTAAAATCATCGAGGACCTCAATGCTCACAAGACAGCGTGAGGCATACCTTTGTTATGTAAAGGTGGTAAGTGTTATGTTTTATCACTGGGCAGCTACTTGGAGAGCTCGCTATTTTAAAATTAAATTAATATGTATATTCAGCTAGTGACATGGATTAAAACTAAATCCCGTCACTGTCTCAATTAGCTTTGTCGTGCTGCTTTGAAAAGAGCTTATATGATGTACAGGATACCCTTTTGTGAAAGTTTAAGTGCAAATTTAAGCAAAAGGATTAAACATTAAAAGAAAACTACAATGGTTAACTAAAAATACCCTAGGGAACTACATGGAACATGTACTAGATGGATATGTCAGGTTTAACAAAATTAAATATTAAAGCTGTGCCTATAACAAATCTGTGATGGAGAATAAGAACTCAGTCTTACAAAGAAAAAATAATCAGTGGGGAAATGGTGCAACACAGCAGAGGGGCTTGATTTATATTTCCAATTATGCATGTTCTTTCCTACCAGATCTTAGAGCAAATAACTTGGATCCTCTGTGACTTCTGTCTGTTATGGGATTAACAAGAGGCTACTGGTGTGCCTGTTTGACTACTGTGCGATTTCACTTGCAAAAATCTTTGTATGCCTCACAAGAGCACGGTACTTTTTCACTCTGTAGAACTAACTCCTATACATAATCCTAATTGTACTTCGTCCTCCATCCTTCAATTAGGAATTCTCCCCATCAGCAGAAAGAAAAAAAAATTGGTTGCCAGTTCACTCAGATACCCATGACAAAATAAGGAATTTAAAAAGAGATTACAGTATGAAGAGGTTGAAAAGTTCAAATGGTTCATCTACCTCTAGGAGATACAGGTGAAAATATTCTTTATATCCAGTTCTGTCTTACACAAAGGGGGAAAAATTAGATCTTGAAAAGAATGGCATGAGACTTTGACAGACGGGCAACAAAACTTGGAGCACAAGTGTGGAAGAGGACACATTCAAAGATGACCCTCCCTGAAAGTCGGCCCCAGGGGAAAACACGCACATCGTTCGGAAGGTAGGCCTCCTCCCGCCCAACATGGGCCTCAACCCAGTTGCCCTCTTTCTTGCAAAGTTGTCGGGTGAGTGAGATCGAGGTACTGACCCTGTCTCATCTGGAAAGTGGGTCAAGTCATACCTGACACATGTACCTAACAAGAGTGTAGGACACAGAAGACACGTAATCCTTGGGAAAGAAGAAAACATTAATGAACTGTGTGAGAGAGTGTTTGTTTCCATGGTCAGATTGCAGCAGCAATGATAACAAGGCGAGTGGTAACGTTTACACTGCAGCAAACAGGCAGATGGAAGGGGAAACATCCACTGTTCAGTCAACCGGTTGAAGACGTTGCATGATGCTCAACAGCTGGGTACGTGGAAACATCCAGACATTTGATAGCACAGTTTCTAAATTTTTTTTAATGGATTTCTCTTCCGAGACAGAGCATTTTTCATACAAGAAAGTTGGTTTCTTTCAACACCTTCTTTTTCCCGTTTTTTAAACCATGGTGGGATTATCTTGCATTCCACCTTATTTATTTGAAATATCTGTTTTTAAGGAACTTTCAACCACTTCTTAAAAAAATTCAATACCCCTTCAAAAAGCAGAGATTCATCATTCTTCAGGACATTTAGTAAAATCCTATGTCATAGGTTTTGAGAACAATTATTAAAGGTGTTCAATGATGAAATAGACATGCAGCTTCCAAAAGACTGTTACAAGGACAAAAATCCATTTGGATGTGTAAATTCTGGTTTGTTTAAGCACACACACACACACACACACACACACACACACACAATGAGTATGCATTGTCACCTCAACTAAAGTTCTGTATTTTCCTGTTTTCCTGGAAGAACAATCTTGATTATTATAACTTTTAATCTACACCCTGACTCCTGTATATACATAGGATTAACTGTATAGAAATGTATGCTCATTACCTGTCTGTTGCTTGAATGGTGAACTGAATCTCTTTTTAAAATATACTAGAATTGAACTTGTGCTGGAACGCCTACCATCTGTAGGGAAAACACCACCACATTTTAATTTCAGAGCATGTGGTTACTGGAACTGAGGGGCCTCGATTGCATCCTTAGAAAAGGCAAGGGCGTCTCTGTTTACGAGGCATTTACGTTCAGTGCAGGGCAATGTCTCTCCTCCTTGTGCTTCCTTCAGTAATTGGGATTTGACTCCGTACCTTCAGGCTAATTTAGTGCTTATGTTGTTAAGATATAGGCTGTCTGCTCCCGTGTGAGTACTTCCTGGCTTTAGTCCTCTACCCATCCTTTTCCCAGATTCCCATAATAAAGAGTCCTTCATTTATTGAAAGAATGTCCTTGGACTTGTTTATATTCTGTGGTGCTCATACAGCACACTGCTGTTACCTTGGCTTTAGATGTGCAGGTCGCAGTGGTCCAGCAGCTTGGAGTCCCTTGCAGGCAGCCAGGTGCTGTGGTTTCATAGCGCAGAGAGCCCCTTTATACCACAACCCAATTCTAGCCTCTACACACGTCTTTGCAATTGCACACACTTATCTAAAAGCACTGCTTTAACACAATGCTAACTGTTCACAAAGCATCTCTGGGCCTTACTTTCACAGAGCGTCATAATATAAATCTTCTGCTTGTTTCTCAAGGATTTCTGTCAACAAAATCTGCCATTCCTACATTTCTTTATTTCTGAGAGTACTGTCACCGACTCCTGTTGAACGCAGAGCTTCCTCACTTTCTTGGGAATATAACATATCATTATCATGAAAATGGTTGTGTCATCCTTTCCATTAGATGTTTTTTTAATAGAGATATACCTTATAAAGGTAGGATGCATAGGTCTTAACTGTAAATTTCATAAATACATATGCCTGCATAATGCACACTGTTATCAAGATACCAAGCATTTCCACCACTGCATAAAGTTTCTTTATTTCCCTCCCAGTGCCCTAACCAACCACTGCTTTAATTCTATCACTATTATTTAGTTTTGCCTCTTCTAAATTTCATACAATGAGTTATTAGAGTATGTATCCTTTTGTGTCCAGCTGCTTTCATTCAGCGTACTTATTCATGGTGTTTGATTTATCAGTAGGCTATTTATTTTTATTGCTCAATATTATTCCCTTATATGAATGTACTGTCATTTGTTGATCCATGCCCCCACGGATGGACAGTTGAGTTTTTTTTCAGTTCTGGGCTATTGCAAGTAAAACTACTATGGACATCTATAAACAAATATTTGTGTAAACATGCATTTTCAATTCCTGTGGGGAAATATGTGAAAATGAAATTCCTGGATCCTGGGGTAGATATAACATGTTAAGAAGTTAGCAGTCTTTACCAAAGCAGTTTTACCACTGTTAGTGACCAAACTGTATCCCTGGTAGAGTCCTAATTTCTGCTTATCGTCAACAAATTTGAGTTTTTATTTCTTTATAATTTTAACTATTTTAGTGGGTACATCATTGTGATTCTACTTTACATTTCCTGTACAGCAAATAACATTGAGCACGTTCATATGTGCCTACTGACCCTTCGTATCTTCCTTGTTCCCTTTCATATGGGTGAAGTGTTCAGTGTTTCACTCCTTGGAGTGATACGTGCTAAAGCAGTTTCGGATGCCATTTATCAGATTAAGTTTGTTCCCTAGTTTGCTGAGGATTTTCATCATGAATATGTGTTGAATTTTGTGAACTGATTTTTCTAGGTCTTTCGAAAGACAAATATTGTTTTTTTTTCTCTTTCATTGTGTTAATGCCGTAAATTACATTAATTGATTTCAAAGTTTGAATAAATCTTGACTTTTGGGGTATACGACACTGACGATGAAATATTCTTTTTATTTGCTGCTAGATTCAATTTGCTAATGCTGTTTAGAGGATTTTTTGTCAACATTCATGATAGATACTAGTTTGTAATATTCTTTTGTTGCGAGTATTTGTCAGGTTTCAGTATCAAGGTTCTGATCACCTCATAAAACGAGTTGGAAAGGGTTCTCTTCACCTGTATTTTCTGAGGGAGTTTGTTAAAGACTTTTATTACTTCTTTCATAAATGTTTAATAGAATTTGTTGGCATCTGGCTCTTTTGTCTCCTATCCAACATTCTTCCTGGCTTTATACCAGTCTATCTTTACTTTGTAATTACTGTTATTCCACCCTTTTAGTTATCTTACTGTTTCCATCCAACTCAAAAGTGTTTTTTTTTTTTATTAAACTTTCCTGAAAGCCCTGAACTGAGAGCAATCACTTCTGTCAGACCCAAACTTTCATAGCCCTTTGTCCCTTGGATTGGGTGCTTATCTTTTTCTGCCTATTTATTGCAATTAACCTTCATGTTTTGTATTCCTTAGAAAAGGATAAGCGCCTCAAATTTGTCTTAACATTGTTCCAAATTAGCAGCACATTCTACAGAATTTTGTATCTAGTTATTCATTTTTTATTTAGTTAAAATAATGGAAGATGGACCTGTGCTTCTTACCAATTTAATGTAATGTAACAGGAATTGTGTTTACCCAAAAAGGCAAATATGTATGATGTACTAGTTTTCAGGACACTGTATGTTAGCAACAAAGGGCAGTGATCCCTGTGAAATGGAAAACAAGATGAGGGAACCCCTACGATCACCCCAGCTTTCTGCCATAAGAGAGTTTCTGGGAGCTGGAACTCAGGACAAATACTGTAGGTTCCCTGAGTTGAGGACACAGAGCTGAGGGTCCAAGGAGACCAAGGAGGCTTATGTTCACAGCACACCAGAGAAAAGAGAACTTCAGAGAGAGGAAGGGAGAGGGGGAGGAGGAAGAAGATAGAGAAAGAGACTTCTTCCACGGGGGGTGGGGGGTGCTTCCCTCAAGTACAGGACAGAGAGCTGTTCAGTGAGTTCAAAGCTAAGAAGTTAAGAGTGCCTAGCACTGGTGCGAGGTGGGGGAATACTGCCTGTTTCCACAATTCACAAAGGAAATCTTCACAGGACATTGGGTGGAACACCAGTAAGGGTCTTGCTTCAGGAGTGGGGAATATAGTTAGCCCTAGACTAAAGGCTGTTCTGGTCCCATCTGACAAATTATTGTTTCATTAGACTACAGTAAAACTGTATTTTTTATAAAAAGAAAAGCTAATAGAAGGTATTTTTTCCCCACTATCATTATTTTAAATATTTTTGAAAATTTTCTCTTGTAATGTCATCTTTGAACTATTTGGATATCTTTCTAGGAGTGTTTTTGGCTTTTTTCCCTAATTTGGAGGAGCGGTTCAAGTATGCTTTTCTTATTAGTATAATATTTATTTTTGTTTTGTCAAGAGAACTATTGTATAATACAAATTCATTGAATTTTGTGAAAATTACACTGCGATGTCAATGCTGGTATAGTTCATGGTCATTATTATTTGTCTCAGGATTCCAAACTCTGCCCTCCGTCTGCCTCTGCTTCAGACCTCACCAGCCCCCTATCCAGGGCCTGACTTTAGTTCTAGTGGAGTTCTGATAGCTGTGTTCAAATCAGCTTATTCTTTCCCCATAGCTATTTCCAGCTAAATGTGGAGTGAAACAGATATTCTTTATGTCTCATCCCTTACACCGTTGAACAATAAACAATAGAAACATCACATTCCAATGGAGCATTTGGGACTTACTTGGCTTAAGTATAATTGAAATCATGCAGGATGTTCCTATTGCATTCAAGTTCATGTCCACCACTCCTATTACATTAAATTTATTAAGGAAGTTGAATTCCTTTGTGGAAACTTCAGCTGTTAAAGCAAAATCATATTACTTGTATGTCTCCTCTCTTCCTCCTCTCCTCATTCGCCATAGTTTTCATGATGTCTTTTATGCACATTTTTATGTGCCAGGCCACAGAATAAAACGAGTAACAAATTCTTTGTTGAGAAGGATTAAAAAACAAACAAACAAAAAACATTGTATGCTATTAATAATCATCTGTGTTTCAATTAAATTCTGCTAAACTATTTTAGTTTATAGGTAAATGACAGAAGAGAAAGATCACGTGCTTCTATTTCCATATATTCATATCTTGTATCTTCCAGAAGCTTCCATGCTAGTCAAGTTTCTATGGAATCACTATCTTCATCAAGGCACAGAATGTCCTGAAAAAATTCTTAAAAAGAAGATTGAAATACCAAGTTAATTATCAGTAGTTACATTATTTCTCTTTCTATTTTAGTCTAACTAGCTGTTTTATCAGGAACAAGTGACATGTGTTTCTCTAGTCTTTGTTTTTCTACCAATGAAATGAAACTTGGAGCAAATGTTCTCTAATATTTCCTCTGGTTCTGATAATCTGGGACTCTAGGGTCTCTATGATTCTACATTTTTTAAGTTATTAGGAAGAAATTATTTAAGAACAAAAGTAATTATTATCCTTCTTCCCATCCCTGAGTTTCTTGTTTAGTGGTGAAAGAAGGCTTAATAAACTTTCAATGAGAAATTTGCCATCTGTTGTTCAAAGTCTGTACAGTTTTGGTTACTGAGCCCTTTGTCATGTCACTGTCTAGAACAACTTGGTGGCAGTCATTAAACTCACTGCCATGGTGGTGGGAGTGGGGAAATGGGTGCAGGTCGTCAAAAGGTACAAACATCCTGTCACATGACAAATAAGTTCTGGGGATGTATTTATAGCACAGTGACTATAGTTAATGTTTCATTATATATTCAAAAGTTGCTAAGAGGATGAGTCTTAAAATTCCCCATCACAAGAAAAAATGTGACTATGTGAGGTGATGGATATTAACTAAACTTATTGTGGTATTCATTTTGCAATGTATACATATATCAAATCATTATATTGCATACCTTAAACCAATGCAATGTTATGTGTCAATTATATCTCAATAAAACTGGAAAAGTTTTTGAAATAAACATTAGCCAAACAGTCTAAATCAGATGCTCCCTCCCCGCTTTCTTCCTTCCCAACCCCAGTGCATTTCAACCAGGAAAGCCATGCCATGAAGTGATAATAGTGGTTAAACAATAAATGCTTTCTCTTTAAATGTTTGATACATTGCTTGAGTGAAAATGACAGTTCCACTCAGCCACTTGCATAGAAATTACGTTTTCTTTCCCTGTAATTCCTGAATCTTTTTCTCACCAAAAGCTGCGTTCCAGCAGGCAGCAGAGAAGAGCAAGAGCAAATTAAAAGTGTATGCTATTTCCTGGAGCCTCAATTATGCTCAGAACTTGAATTAAGAAAAGCCTGAGTGGGGAAGGATAGCTGGTTTGATCTTGTCCACCCTCCTAGCAAAACCTTAAAATCTTGATGGTGCTGCCCCCGTGCTACTGATCAAAGAGAAATAATGACTTGGGCTGAAAGAAAACTGTTTAGTTTGAGATTCGTTTAGCCCCAAGCCTCTAGCACACCTCTGAGATGGGTCATCAAAGCCTCTGTGCAAATGGCATCTCAGTCACCCGTGGAGTCAGATGCCACAGGAGGAAGGAGGTGGGATGTGCAGCCACCAGGACACATTCCTTTTATATTCTCTGCACTGCTGGTGGATTCCTACAGTCCCTCTCTGTGCCTGGCTTTCCACTGAATAGAGAATCCTAAACTTGACTGCGATCCTACTGAGATTCGCTTTATTCTTCTGACATAGTGTTTCCCAGTTGGTAACCTGAGAACCACTTACCTTCCAGTTTCTTGGTAAAATAAACAAACCACACGTCCTATGGCCAGCCATGCTGAATCCCATGGGAAGATTTGCCAAGGGATCTACATCCTGAAGAACTTCCCCTGCACTTCTTTCTATACTTGCTTCGTCAGTAATGAACAATAGCAGCTAGAACCTGCTTCGTGGCAGAATGCAAATCTTCCTCAAACAAATAAAAATGCACTATCCTTCTCCTACAAGTAGAATGGCCCAAGTCTCATTTATTTTTCTTCCTAGAAATTAGAATTAACTTCAATCCCATCTTTGTAGCCAGTAAAGTTTGCATTAAATTAGTCACAATCACTGTGCCCTATAAAAAAGATAGGGAAAAACTTTATACCCACATATACATACAAACAGGTATCTCTATATATCTATAGATTATATGTAATAGATATTATCTGCATATTATATTATTATTTAGATATTTAAATTATATATATTATCTAGATATATAGCTATGCTATATGTATATATCTCACATTCTTTATAGATATAGATGGAAATACATATCTATCAGTATATATCTATGTTGAATAGATGATAGATAAGACAGATAGATGATGGATAATAGAGGACAAGAAAAGAAAATAGGTAGTCTCTAGCATTCTCATTCTGCAGCTGGCCACAAAACTAGATTAGACTATTTAACTTATTTTCTTCACTGCCCATTTAATATTCCTCTTGCCCCCAGCACCTAGTTTGTTAGAAATCTTTTACTAGACAGATAATCTATATAATAAATCCTGAACAATCTGATGGTTAACATCACCATATGCTTTATATTTTCACCTGAGACACTTGAGTATGAGAGTATAATATCATTATACTAGTAATCATGCTGGTATAAAGTATATAAACGAGGACAATCTCAGGCAAACCAGGACATTTGGTTGTTCTGGGTGTATGTGGGTTTCTATATCACTCTGTTAACTTTTCCTGATGGACATGGCAGTACCAGGAGGGACTTCAGAGTATTCCACATGTTCCACACATATCATTTCTTACCTCTATTGCATACCACTACACCAATTTCTCAGTAATAGTCAAGGTTAATTACCCTAACAAACACAGGGGCATAGGAGAGTTGTCCCTTCTATGTCTGATGGTTCAATATCAGGAGGAGCTAAAAACAAAAATTTTGGATTTGCCCTCAAATTGCAGCTTTAATCTCTTTGTCATCTGAACATTTTCCCCCCGAATCTGTTTTTTCATATTTGGGAACAAATAATAATCAGCGGGAGCCATGTCTGGACAGTAGTGTGTGTAGATGGTTTAACTTTTGGAAGCCACAGGTGTGAAGACTACCCAATGCAACATTACTCTTGTGTAAGGGCACTTTGTTGGGCAAAAGCAGCTCAACTTTGGTCCACTTTCCTCTTCTTTTCTTCGTCACAGATTCTTTTAACTGTTTCAGCAAACTGGAATAGTACGTTACAGTTATTGTGACACTCTTATTTTTGTAACTGATTAGCAGGATACCCTTCACATCCCAAAAAAACAGTAGCTGTGATTTTTCAGGCTGATTGCAACACCTTGAACTACTTAGGAGGTGGCATGCCCTTTTCATGCCACTGCATGGATGCTTGCTTTGACTTAGGCTCGTAATGATGAACCCGAGTGTCATCTCTAGTGACAATTCAGTTTAAAACTTCATCTTTCTTGTCTCTGCAAAGGTCCAAATACTGTCAGGAACACTTGTGTGCTGTTGCTTTTGAAGTGGTGTGGGCATTCTTGGTAACCATGTTACACTGACTTTTGACATCCTTAGATCCTGATGGAGAATATTTAAAATGGTTGTAGGTGATTCTCCAACCATTTCTGCAAGCTGCTTTTTATTCAATCTGGCATCTTCCACTACAAGTTTTCACCTTTTCGACAGTGTCTGAGGTAGTGGCTTCAACAGACCATCCCAGACAGAGATCGTCTTCAGTTGATTTTGCCTTGCTTGAAAAGGCTGTGCCACTTGTAAACCATGGATTTCCCAGGGCAACAGTCCCTGTAAACCGCTAACATGTCTTCCAAAATGTTTTGAGGTGTTTTCCCTTGTTTTGTGAGGAACTTAATGACTGTGCGAAACTCAATTTTATCCATACTTGGGGTTTTTCTTCATGCTTCACATGCTTCTCTGGCAATATCTGAAGGAATACAGACACAAGTAAGCTAATATTTGGTGCATATATTAATAATAAGTTGCACAATCAAACTGTGTGTGCTAGTACTCCCACCTCTCTGATAACCCGCCGTTTTGTGCATTTCTTGACCACCCCTTGTATATCAGTCCAGTTTTTTCTGAGTGATGGTAAAGCCAGTGAAGTTCTTCAGCATAAACTCATTGCAGCACCTTTTTGCTGCCAAATAAGTTTCTCAATCAGAAGTAATGTAGTCTGGGATATTATGGTGGTGAATGAGGCATTCAGATAGTACATAGATGGTATTGCTGGTGGATATGTGTTGGGAAGTCAATGCAAATCCATATCCAATATAAGTGGAATTTGAATGAGGACAGATCACTACCTAATCCATAATCAGTGATGAACAGTTTTCAGCATAATTGTTCTGGCAGCAGATAACTAGTTGGTTTCCCTGGATATGCTGATGAATTGAGCATTCAGTAGTAGCATCCAGATTGGTCCTCTTGGATCATCCATGTTTTTAACATGTAAACAATTTATCTCCTTTTCACTTTGGTCTTTTTTTCAGGAGCTAAATGAACCAGCACAGAGGTGGCTAGGTGCAAAATAAGGTCTGTAGATGTTATAGATGGCATAGCTACAGGTATAGGTATAAATACAGGTATAAAGAAAGAGATAGGTATAGATACAGATACAGCTATAGATACAGATACAGATATATCTTGAAACAGAGCTCATAAAAACCTTGTAAATACGGTTGCTAGGAGGATCTTTTGTTCTAACATTTATTCTTTGAACAGTTCCCTGCACAGAGCTCCTAAAACTATTGTAATTTTCTAAGTAATGAAAACACAAGAAAGAGGAGGGAGGAGGAGCCAAATATGTAGTTATGGAAAGATAACTGACTCTGGGTGGTGAACATATAATACAATACATAGACGATGCACTGTAGAATTGTATACCTGGGACCTATGTAATCCTTTTTAACCAATGTCACCTCAGTAAGTCTAAAAAACATTAAATAGAAAAAAAAAAGAACACAAGGAGCATCTTTTGTTCTAAGATTTGGTCTTTGTCCCAGGCTCCTAACACAAAGCTCCTAAATACCTTGTAATTTCCTGGATGATGGGAGGTATTTTGTTCTAATAGGGTGATTCTGGGTGGGCTTCTGGATCGGGGCTGGTCACCAGAAAGATCAAGTCACGATCAAAGTTTGGAATTCTACCACCACCACCACCCCCCGATTCTCCAGAAAGGAAGAAAATGGAGTTAATACTGATGAAGCCTCCATAAAAATCCTGATCAGATATTGTTTGATGAGCTTTCAAGTTGGTGAAGGTATACACTTAACCAGGAGGGTGATGCACCCTAACTCTACTCCACAGGGACAGAAGCTTTTGGATTCCAGGTCTTGCCTTGTGTATTTCTTCATCTGGCTATTCATATGTATCCTTTATAATATCCTTTATAATTTAATACATTATTTAATAATTAATTACAAGTACATGTTTCCCCGAGTCTGTGAGCTGTTCTACCAAATAATCAAATCCAAGAGAGAGGTCCTGGGAATCTCCAAACTGTGACCAAGTGAAATAGAAGTTGTGGATAACCTGGGGACCTACCGCGTGCAGTTGACTTCTGAAGTGGGGGACAGTCTCCTGAGAATAAGCCCTTGATCTGTGGGGTTTGCACTAACTCCTATTATGTTAGAATTGAATTGAATTGTAGAATACCCAGCTGATGTCACAGGGAATTTCTTGGTGTGGGGGGAAGAGAAAACACATCTTGTATCAGAACTGTTGTGAGTGTGAGAGAAGAAAGGAGAAACCACAGGACAGAGGGTTGGTTTTTCCTATGTACTGAGAAAAAAGATAAAAGGATTATCTGTCTACCAGATTTTTGAGAAACCAGTGAACATTTCATAAAAATATATCATTTATGTTATCATATAAGGGATTTATTACTGTTATTTTAAGTAAGTTGTTAAATAAATACTTTAAATTCTTCTCAACTTTAGTTTCTAATGCAGTAACTATCAAAAAATACATCCACGTAAATGAAAGCTCTTTGGGTTTTCAATAATTTTAAAGAGTGTATGGTTCCTGAGACCACAAAGTTTGAGAACAGCTTCCTTAAAGAATAGCCGTTATCTACTGAGGGCAGCATAACTTGGCCCCGAACCGCCAGGAACGCCGTCTGTGATTCTCATCAGGGGTTTCCGGAGCCTTCCTACAGAGTTCTCCTCTGCCATGGCACCATCACAGCCAAATGGCTGAGCTGCTACAATTGCATTGTGGACCAGGTGACAGGCTTATTTTCCTCCAGACCTTACTCAAACTTGCCAATTTTGGGACTACTCAATAAATAACTAGAAACAAACCAACCAAATATGTCATACGTATGTGCTCTTGAAAATCCTGACATCCTTTCCAAAACTTAATACCTTCTTATTAGTTGTGGCTAAAAGTTGCTACAAGTTTTCTTTTTTTTTTTCTTTTCTTTTTTTTTTTTTTTTTTCTTTTTTTTTTTTTTTTTTTTCCTTAAGAAAAAAAGAATATCCCAATAGGCTACAGATGATTTCTAAAAGTTTCACCAAGGTGGCAGACCTCCTGACTTCTGGATGTAACGAATGTTAGATACCAGGACATGGAATTTCTTGCTACACGCAGCTTACCAGGTCCTATCAACATGAGAAAATCAAAGTAGTGCTTTCTACCCCCATATATGCATAGTGTCCACTTTTATCAACATCATGCACCAGGATGATACATTTGTTATAATTGCTGAACCTACATGGACACAAAATGATTACCCCGAGTCCATAGTTTGCATTAGGCTTTAGTCTCAGTGTTGTACATTCTATGAATTTGTACATACATGTATGTATAATGACATGTATCTCTCATTATATTATCATGAAGAATATTCTTACTTTCCTAAAATTTCTCTGTGCTCTATCTATTTATTGTCCCCTGCCATACCCTATTTGCTGGTAACCACTGATCTGTTGATTATGTCCATAATTTTTCCTTTTCAAGAATATCATATAGTTGAAATCATATAGTATGTTGCCTATTCAGATTGGGTTATTTTACTTAGTTATATGCATCTAAATTTTCTTCATGTCTTTTCAAAAACTCTTGTTTTTTTAGCACTAAATCATATTCCATCGTACTGGAATTTACTTATTTCTTCATCAACTGAAGGATATCTTGGTTGCTTCCAAGTTTTGGCAATTATGAATAAAGCTGCTACCAACATCCGTGTATTTGCAAATGCATACTATAAACATCTGTGTGAATTTTGTGTGGACATAAGTTTTCAGCCCCTTTGTGTAAATACCAAGGAGCATGATTGCTATACCATAAGGAAAGAATTTGTTAAGTTTTGTAAAAATCTGTCTTCTAAGTGTCTATACCATTTTGCATTCCCCCCCACCACCAACAAATCAGAGTTCCTATTGCTCCACCGCCTCACCAGCCTTTGATGTTGTCTGTGTTTTGGATTTTGGGCATTTTAATAGGTGTGTAGTGATATCTCTCTTTTTTTTTTATTTGTGTTTCCCTGATGACATATGATGGGGAGCATCTTTTCTTGCTTATTTGCCTTCTGTGTATCTCTATGGTAATGTATTTGTTAAGATCTTTGGCCTGTTTTTAAATCAATCGTATTTTCTTTTTTTATATTGTTGAGCTCTATGAGTAAGACTTCTTAGGGTATTTGAATGTTTGTGATCCAAATGTACCAAAGATGTCTGATAAAGTCACCATTTGTCAGGTATATCTTTTGCAGATATTTTCTCCCCATCCATGGCTTGTATTTTTATTCTCTTGGCAATGTCTTCCATGGAGCAGAAATTTTAAATTTTAATGAAGTCTAATTTATCAATCCTTTCTTTCCTGTATTGTGTCTTTGGTTTTGTAATCCACGCCATTTTTGACGGAAATGTTCTGATAATTAAGCAAATGAAGGGTTTAGGGCATAATTTATCTGAATTATTGTTGCTGTAGTCATATTGTATGCCAGTCATATATATCTTATTATTCCTGTAATTTAGCCAGGCCAATATTAGTTTTAAATTTCAAATTCTTGTATCAATTTATGTAAGTAACAAAATACTGTTAAGAGTACTTTATAAATTAAAAATATGGGCTAAATATATGTCTGTAGAATATTCAAGTGAGAAAACAAGCACATTTCACTGTTTACTCTCAGGTTCAATTTCACTTCAGGGAACCTCTTTGGAGATCCCTTTAAAGTGCTGAGTTAAAGGAAGGAAGAGAGCTTGTTAGGAGCCTAAAGTTGGCTAAATTTAGATATGTAAATGAATCCACAGGGTTTGCTAATGCTTCACAGGCAGGCTATGCAATCTCTCTATCTTTTTCCTCTTTGTTACTCTACCCCTAATTAAAAGAGTAGTCCCGTTACCGGGTCATATGCCCTGTATTGACCTAGCTATTTGGATGTTTTGAAAGGGGTTGAAACTGGTACATCACGAAGAAGTGGCAATTAGGTCTCCTGAAATTATGGGGTGAATGGTACTAGCAAATGGAGGTGGGCATTTCCAGTCTGCTGAGTGGGGAAATATGGATTGAATTAAGGAGAATTTTCTAAGTATAGTATCTCCTTGAAATGGCATACAGTCCTGGGATGGGGCCCAAGTAAAATTATGGCAATTCTGAGTTACATTGGAAATTGGAGAAACTCACACAGACGCACTCAGGTAGAGAGACCCTTGAAACAAATTGGTGCCATTTGTGATGAGACAGAAGTCTCCTTCATCCACCCCAGAGCAACACTCCACCTATTGTAATGTGTTATTTTAGAATCAGTGCTTATAGCATACGGAAAATAAGCAGTTATTATTTTTAAACTATTTCATATCTTTCAAGTGCTTAAATAACAGGCACCTTCATTTTTGTTTTCTTTAGGTAACAACCAGTCAACTTAACTTAAGTAATGGGGATTTTATTGACAGAATAAATATCAGAATATTCAGAAATATAATCATAGAGTTATCAGGAACCCAAGACACTGTATAGGTTGTGTAACCTATATTAAGTCTCATTCTCATTGCATGTCTGATTTTTATATAATTAGTCTGCCCAAATTTTTCTTTTATACCAACTTTTGAATTTACTTTAGAGGACTAATTTCAATCAGTAACTATCTTGTTGGTAAGACACACACACACACACACACACACACACAACACATATGCCTTAACATCGTTTTTCTGTTATAAGCCTTAACCCACTGTGAGTTACCCTCCTCTGCTCCACACATTGATCTTTCTTGGCTACAGGAAAACATTCAGGTCTTCCTCCACTCACAAGTGACTAAAGAATGTGGAGATGGTTTCAGACCAATGACTGGATATCTGTGCTGGCTGTGCTGGTCAGCTGTATGACAGCACCATGCAGCATACCTCCTGAACACTCAGTGGCTTACAATGATGAGCATTCATTTCTTGCTCATGTGTGTGTGGGGGGGGTGGGGGGGGGTCAGGGAGGTTCAGTGAATTCATGTGAGGCTGGGTTTAGCTTCAGACTACAGAGAAGCTGCTCCATGCAGCTACCCAAGGAATTGCCTTCCCTTAGCAAAAGGAAGCAGTGTAAGAGGACATGTTGAAGGAGAAGTTACATTTCCAAGCATCTGTTTAGGTTGTAGCTACTAACATCTCATTAGAAAAATCAATTTTCAAAGCCAAGCCCAAATTCAGTATACTCCAACATTCATGAGACTGTGGGAAGCATGTAATAATAATAGTATTACATGAGAAGAAAGAACTGGGACCAATAATCTAATCTAAAATAAAACCCCACAACCACCCCTACTTTACACTTCTCCATTGTACATGGCTTCTGAAACTCTCAAGATTTGCTACTTCCCAGAACTATATCAGGGAAGAGAGCTATGGGCCTCTTTTATCTTCCCTCTTTCACCTCCTCTATTGCTTCCTGTAAACTCCACCTCCAGGATGTACTGAGACTTGGGGAGGACACTGTTGGACCCTTGTCAGCAATTCCACATTCCATCCCAGCTTTTACTCACCCTTTGCCTACCCTCTAGGCAGGTGAGTGGACACTGTATGTATTTAGGTTCTTGGCATGCACAGAGAGATGCTTATTTTATGTTTCTTTATCATTTTCCTTTTTAAATGACTTTCTACAATGAACATATTATTTTTATATTAAGCCAAAGAAAACCCAATCGATCCACTTTTATAAAGGGCTGGATGTGTGATGTCTAAGTTGATACATCCATGTCATGAACAGAAGGTGGAGGGACCATTTATTTTATAAATAAATCCATATGAGTGTGACATTGTGCATTTAGGGACTTTCACTGCCAGTCTGATATGACCTGATGGAAGTCACTTATTTAACTACTGTCTGACTGGTGAGTGTGGCAAGTTCCTCCTCACAGCCCTCTGACACAGCTTCTCTGTGCCTCTGTCCTGCTTATAAAGGGCTTGTGGTTCAGGCGGTCAAATCAGACAGCGAGAAAACCCTAGTGCATAAGTCACATACGCTCTGATTCTTCTCTTCTGAGTAACTTTTTTTTTCTTCAAATTTGAGTATTTCTCAAATATGTATGCATTATAAAACCTCCAGCCAAAGGACAGTCAGTAACGGGATTATAGCCTAGTGATTGTGGGGAAAGTAACAAGAAGAGAGAGAAAGTAAGAATATGGGAGACCAGATTGAGAAAGGGCAAGGAAGAGCCTCAGGTCACTTCCACAGGTTGCCAGGGTAGTTGATGCCCAAAAGGAGTTGAAGGCCTGAAACATGGAGGCACAGCTCAGCAGCAGTGTTCATTCCAGCTCCTAGGACAGTGGCTGCTATGTAGGAAAAGGTCAACAAATATTTGTTGAATGTTGAAATGATGAATTCCTTTATTCTCAGTGGATCTGCTTTCAGGAATCCTAAGGAAAAAATAATTATGGTTATGGCAACCAAATCTGGTAAAAAATAAAATCGTAGTACTCTCGTTCCTCTCCATCACTAACATATCACCTGGCATTTTTCTTGTTTGAGTATTGGTCTGTTCATTTATTAGTTATCTCTTTGTTAGTTTAAAAATTTCATGAGTAGATGGACTTAATTACTGAATTCCTATTGCATCTTCAGTGTCTTGAATAGTTCCTGGTGCATATACAATCCTGAATAAATAGTTGTTAATAATAGTTTTAAATTAATAATAACAGAGGCCATAAATACAATGGGCTCTGGAATTACCTGTCTGGGAATCAGCCCATATGACATAATGCACCCCCAGCACCTGAAATAGTTCCTTCAAAACTTGCCAACTTGCTAGAGTATGAAAACAATTCCTTTAAATTAAACATTGTCCTTCCCCTGGAAGTCCCATTTAAAATGAAATTATCCATTAAAGAAATAACAGAATAATTCCCTATCACCTGTAATGCTAAGCTGTGCAATGAGATTCTCATTTGCTCTTTGGGCATGGACCTTGTAGGTAGTCTGAGTTCCTAACATTTTGCTTAGGCCAGTATCTCCAAATTTCCTCGTGTCAACTAGGAAAGTTAGAGAAAAGGGGATTTTTATTTTTCTACGAATCACATTCAAAAAATGGCATTGAATATTCCATGCCAGCGGTCGAGCCTCATTAGGGTAGGATAAGGAGACAGCTGTTTCAAGCAAGCTGCAGAAAGCAATTAAATGAGAGACAGTAGGAGAAAAAAATTCTTTTTAATCTTTAACTTTGGAGTATCCAGTGTTCTAATATGCTAAGTAGTCTTGTCAACTAATCAACTTTAAAATACCTCACTAGCATGGCCACTTAAAAGAGATCTTTTCATTAAACTCTCTTCCAAGAAATTCTAGGGCATCATATCACATCTGTCTTCTTTCTCACATCGCATCTGCCTTCTCTCTGAGTCTGAGATCAGAGTAATCCTTTCCTGGTAATCTTCCCTCTCAAATCTTGAAATTGACCAAGCAATTTAACAAATTCTATTCTTATCAGCCGAGACTGGTGAAACCAGTTTTCAGATTTGAGTTTCCCTATCCTGACTATTTAGGGTCTGTCCCTAGACTAGATCTAGCATATTGACGTAGCACAGGAATCAGGCATATGTGGTAACAATGTCACCCAGAGTCGTTTTGAAAGCACGGACAGGATAATGCAAGAAAAATTGTGAACTTGGTGAAGTGTGTCTTTATGATCATTCTATTTTTAATCAGTGTTTCTTTATGTTCTGGAACCCTTCCTTAAACTCTGCATGCACACAAGAGATGGAGCATCAGCAGCGAAGTTTATTAACCATCTTATCTTTGGTGAAACAGTTTTGACCCTCTCACCACAGAAATATCCATTAAACTTTGAGGGTGACTAACCCAGGACAGAGGGGTTTACCAGACCATGAGATGTTCAGTGCTCAAGCTGTGAAAGTCCTGGGCAAGCAGGATGGTTGGCCACCTTAATCCCTGGAGAAACTCCTTGCCTAGAACACTGTTCTGCAATTGCCTTATTTACTGGTATGCCCTCTTGGTTCTAGCCACACACTTTACACCTGGATGACCCTTATTAACCCTCCTAGCCTCATCTTAGGCCTCATTTCATCTAGGATGCCTTCCTGGACTTCACCAGGCCTAGTCTTAAAATTTCACATCATCACCCTCTTTGGAACTCCTTTGGTAGAACTTAACATACTCTCGTAACATTTTTTGTTTTTTACTTGTTTATACCTTTCAGCTTCTTATGGCCAGGGAATTTATCATTTTTACTACTATAACCTGATACTCATTAAATTTTTTGAAAGATGACAGTGCAGACTAATAAATACTTGTTATAACAAAAACTTTCAAACAGTAGGCAAGAATGGGCTAATCTCACAGTGGTCTAACAGTGAAGTTGACTTGAAGGAAAAGTGGTGATGATCACGTCACTGGAATTGTTCAAGCATCCATCAGGAGGTATTACATGTGACTCCTCCTCTAGGCAAATTTTCAAAGTAATTGAACTCTGTGGTCCCTTCACACTGAAGTAATCAGATCTTAATGTCTCCTCAGTCTACACTATCAGAATTACCTTACTCCCAGAACTCAGATTCTATAGGTATGGTGTCAGACCTAAGAAATTCTTTATTTCATAAGCTTCCCTACAGCTGCTGATATATAGTTAGTCTTGTTAAAGTCTACTAATGCTCATCACATAGCTCTGTTGGAGCTATATGCTATTGGACTATCAAGAGCAAAAAGGCATACAGTAATCCTTATTCACTTGCTACTCACAGTCCAGATAAATGAATCTAGAAACTTCTCACAAGATAGAGTATGTGAGGGCTGTCTGGAAAATATCCAGCCATGTAATATGAAAAAATAAAGGCATTAACCATTCTCATTATATTGACAATGGCTGGATTGTTTTCCGGACAGCCCTCATATTTACATACTCCTTTACGAGATGTAATTGGTGTGGTAATGGCCTTTGCAGATGATTCTAAGGTTCAGTCTAGTATGAGAAAGACTCTAGTGGAAGTGAGGCCTAAGTTGATATCTGAAGTATTAGTAGAAGTTGGTGAGGAGTGGAAGAGCTTCTGTGTGCATATGTGTGTGTGCATGTGCGTGTGTGTGTGTGTGTGTGTGTGTGTGTGTGTTGGGAGGAATGTGGTTAGGTAGCATGGTAATGACAAAGAAAATCTAGATAAAGCTCTTCACTTGGGGAAAGCTGTAATGAACTTTTGCAATGGGCAAATGCCTAAAATTGAAGTTAGTTGGAGGTAATATATGTGAAAGTATTTTGTAAAATGGAAGGCATGGTTTAAAAAACAAAGCAAAACTGTAGTTACTTTATCTAAATTTTACATTGTTAATGATATCACTTTTAAACTAAAGATTTAAATTATTAAAAATATTTAAGAGACCAACTCTTCATACATAGGACATTCTTTATGGTAGTCTCTGTTTAGTTTATTTTACTTATTCTTGAAACAGATCTATTCCCAGATACCAATTACTTTTAATCCCATTTGGCTACAGAAATTTTTCGTAAATGTGTGGTTCTATGTTCTTGCCTCATTAATTCCTATCTGGCGAATATCACTGAATCTTCCTTGAATAAATGAGTAAGTTTGTGATCCCTCAGGGATATCAATTAACAATATGTAAGAAATTCAAGTTAGTCTGTCCTGACCCCAGGACATACCTTGGAAGTGGCTTTCTGAGAGAAATTGCTAACATCAGCTTACTTTACTGTAATTGGCTTCTTTCTCCTTCAAGGAAAATTCTGAGCAGCGGGGATTTGAGTACTTAATTGAGTTCAGTTGTGTTCCAGTTCATTGCATTTCATAGCACCTGGTCAGGGAAGGTGAATTACAGTGCTCTTCTTGGAGGAACTCTTTGTATTGAATGACCTGTCCCGTGGGGACAACAAGAACGGGAGATGTTAAAAGCCTCTCTGCCATGATCCCCTTTGACTGATGAATAAACACTAAGCATCAGCACAGATTCATACGCCATGGAACGTTCTGCTTTGTATTGTCATGTGTCTTTCACACCAAGGAGCATGTGGCAACCTCAGACTAATACAAGCCTAGAATTAGAACACTTTGGTTTAACCACTGACCAGAGTTATAGGCAAATCGTTGGACATCTCCGACACACTCTCCTCAGCTTCCAATTAGGGAAAACATAGCTTCATGATTTAATTTAAATCATGAGTTGAATAAAATCCCCAAACATCCATTAGTCTTTGAGTTACAGGTGAAGGATCCTGGAAAATGTGAAATCATTAGTAGCTCCTTCTGAGTCCCAAGGGTTCGAAATGTCTCCCTTCCTTTGCATACCAAGGTGACAGGATTTCCCGAGTCCTAACTCCTGAGTCTACATGTGTTACCTTCCTGTTCTTTGTGAGAAGACCTCTCCTGGGTTTTTTCAGGGTGCTCTCCATTATGTTCTTCCAAACCTTTCCTTGTTTCCTAGTATGGAAGACAGCCTCTAAAGTAGCCCCCATGGGCTCCTGATATTTGTCATCCTGTGCACAACCCTCCTCTTGAATATAGGCTGGACCTAGTGATTCCCATCTAAGAAATAGAACACTGTGTTGTAAGTAGCCCTGGAGAGAGAGGCCCATGGAGCGAAGAACAGATGTCTCCAGTTAACAGGGGTCTTGAGGCTTCCCTGCAATCCAAGTGACTGAGCTTAGAAACATATCCTTCCCAGGTTTTCCTTGAGATGATTGCAGCCTGGGCCATTACCTTGATTACAACCTGTGAGAAACCCTGAGCTAGAGGCTCCCAGCTATATCTTGCTTGGATTCCTGGCCCACAGAAATTGTGAGGTAATAAATGTCTGTGGTTCTAAGCCATAATATTTTGAGGTAAATTGTTACACTGCAATAGATAATTAAAACACTCAGTCTTTCCAATTTTAGTCAGACACCAGCATCATCCCTTCTTGTTATAACCCTAAACTAGCACCATCCATAGCCTAGACTCCATGACCTTCTTGTTCTGTCTCTTAGCCCTACCCAATCCCATGTTCAGCCCCATGCTCCTGTCATCTTAACTCTGAGCCCCAGGGTCCCTCCACTCACCCAACAGGGATGTTTGGTTATTTACAACTCCACTTGATTCTCTCAAGAATGTTGGAAGATACATTTCATTATAATCATTTTATAGAAAAGGATATTGTGGTCCTGAAAAAATAAGCAATTTGCATCACTAGAAATATTAGGATTTTGAGTCTAGGTTCAATATATATACTGAAGTAAGTATTATACTGAAGCTGCCTCTGTTCTCTTAAATATCATAAATAGAAAAGCTATTTCAAGTTACTTGACAAAAAGATTTGAAAAATATCAGCCCATCTGTGTGCTCCATGCTAAGTGCATAAATGTACTTGTTTTTCATAGTAATAAAATATTAAACTAATGTAACATTTTAATATACATATATACATATACATATATATATGTGTGTGTGAAATTTCTTTTGCTGTTTGAATCTTGTGAACATCCACATAGTTAACTTTCAATTAAAATTTTCCCTAAATCCTGAGAAATACTTCTCGTGTGTACATTTGGATAATTAAATCTGACCTTATATATATCATCAGACACAGTGTGTTTTTCCTCTGGATTTTTATTGTTGAAGTTGTTATTAATTTTTATTTTCATTTTGCCTGGTAAAGATTAAACAAGGAGGGAACATCAATGTCATAACAAATACAGTTCATAATGAATTCTTTTTCTCTACTTTATGTGCTAAGGCACAGGGGAAAGAAAGATTTTTAACATAAACCATCCCAGGCCTTTACATTTGTATGTAAAACTGGCACTAGTTCATCACTGCTTTTGCTAAGAAAAAAAAAAATCAAAGTCGTCCACGAGGATTTCCCCCCCTTTTCTTTAATAATGGATACTTTCAGAGACCTCCTAAGGTCCCATTCCCCCTGTCATGTTTAAAGGGTTTATTGTTTCCAGAAAAGCTTTTGCTGCTCCCTCTGGAGACTGAGCTGATCCAAGATAATATTAATTCTGTGCCTCTCTCTTGTCGGAACTCAACTTCAAATGGAATATATGAGATGAAAGCTGAAAGAGAGGTTATGTGGGCTGTCATCCGCCATTGTGTCTGAGGCATCAACTGTGCTCAGAACAAATTAGGTGTCAGTCTCGTAAGTCACAGTCAGGAAGGCAAATCAGTTTATAGAAGACTTATTTGGTCTCCTGGAAGGCTCCACCGTTCAGAGAACAGTTAATCTTTCTTTTCTTTTCAGTAATTTAAAAAAAAAACCCTGAGATTTAGCTGGTCATTTTTATCGCCACCTCAACCCCTCCCCAACTTACTCCTCACTTCCCCCACAGAGACAAAGAGCTATTGCTGTAAGTGACCAGGCTAGCAGCGCTTACAGGACTATTCACATGGGATGTTTCATTATGTTAGTCTCATTTCCTAAATGACGGAAGACCCCAGAAAAAGGTGGCAGGGAGGCTGGGCGAGGAAGACATGGGACTTTGCTCCTGGCCTTGGGTCTGGGAGGTTTGCAGATCCAGGAGAGAATGCCAGGGAAAAGCAGGCACATCTTGCTTTCAAGGAATTTGTTTCAGTATTTCAAATACTTCTTGATCCCATTAGCCCTTTATTAAGAAGTTTGGAAGGAAAAAAAAAAAAAAGGAATAGCTTTTCACTTGGGAATGTAGAATTTTGAATCTGTCATATCTTTAACCTGAGGAAAAAGGAATCAAGAAAAAAAGAAAATAAGATAATTCTATTTGTCATGTGAGGCTACCCAATCATTTTGCTTTAATCTGAAATAAAATACTTCATTGGAATTTATTAAGAAATAGGACAGCCCAAAATAATAAATAAACAAACAAACAAACAAATGAGTGATTGAAAAAATAAATAAATAAATACAAAGCCCTCGATCAGGACTTAACAAGCATTACAGCTTTGGCTCTGCCAATCATGTCAAGACCTTGAGATGATTACTTTAATACGCTAGTTGACCCTCCTCTCATCTACAAATGGAGATTATTATTTCTACCCTAGCTTTCGCTAACACTGTTATTGTGTGGGTCAATTGAAAGAAAGTCATAATTAAATGAAGTGCATGTAAATCAAAGGTGACATTATCACAGAGGCCCCACCACTTGGTCCTGTCTGTGACACCACTCGTTACAAGCACAGGGGTATTCGTTCCCCAAGTTCATCCACTCTAATCTGAATTCCCATTTTGCCAGTATTTATCTCCACTACTAACTTTTCCTAAAGTTGTGGGTGAATTTAACTTGCTTCTAGGTATATAATCAGACTCCATGACTTCAACTTTATGATTTCCTTCTGACTAACCACAGTGCTACAGAGGAAGAAAAGCATTGGATACCTTAAATAATTGCTATTTATTTCCTCATCGGCTCAGTGCCTTTATGAGAGATTCTGGTACCTTTTCCTAATAGCCCATTTGTTCAGTCAACATCGGTCTTTTCTACCTGCTTGCTCCAGACTTGTTCCTGTCTTGTCTGTCCATCTCCCTTTTTCCAGATCTCTGTGATCCCTGGTGTCCTATCTGGCTCCAGGATCCTAATTCAGTTATTCTGGATAGCTCCCTCTCTTTGTTCTGCTGTTCGTGTTGAGCACATGGCAACTCAGATGTCACATCAAGTTTCCGTGACAAAACTTATTGCTTATTGTCATCAGCTAAGATTCTGAGTTCCCTTGCTGTTTCCCTTTCATTGCTCCACATTTTAGTAGAGACCAATTCACCCACTGGCCTGTGAAATGTGGAAGAAAGTTGGGCCTGTCCTTTTCCTTGGTGCCAGGGTGAAGCATATGGGGAGGAACTGTGCTCGAGGGATCCAGGTGGTTACTAGCAGCTAAAAGGAAGAGATGGGACTTCACTCCTGGCCTTGGGTCTGGGAGGTTTGCGGATCCAGGAGAATATGCCCAGGGAAAAGCAGACACATCTTGCTCCCAGTTAGGAATGGAAGTCAAGGTGATAACCTAGAATTCTTGGTACATTCTCTTCCAAAACTTCTACGAAGAATGGTCAGGCTTAGTGGTTAGAATTGACCCTTGTGATAGATCTCAAATTTTTCTTTCTCTCACTCCCTCCCCCCACTTCTCATTTCTTTCTGCTCAAACTACAGAAGTCTCTTCCTACTTTTCTGTTTATTTTGAAACTTGTTGCAAAGATTACTTACACTCTCAATCTCCAGTTTATTATCTCTCAGGACTGAAATTACTCTTCTGCTTGTACTTAAAATCTTCTAATCACAGAATCAACAACCCTCCTTGTTTCTCATTCTACTGGAATTCTTGATGACATTGGCAGTGTTCAGGACACACTCTATGGGATGCTCCCCTTTCCTAATTGTTCTGTCCTGCACTCTTGTTTCTCCTTCATTTCTGACTGCGATTTCCTACTACCCTGAGCCCTCCTCTCATTTGTCCTCAGAATTTCCCAACTCTTTTCCAAACTATGCAGATTTTAAGTTCCATTCCCTGTACTTCTCCAGTCAACAATTTTTCAGCCCTTCTCTCTCTCCTCGAAGACAGGTCTGTATTTTCAGCTACTGCCTGGATTTTCCATATCCACGTCCTACAGGCATATCTGACACAATACACACAAAACTTCAAATCACATTCTTCTCCTTTATTTTCAGTCCTATGTTTCACTCAGTAACTTCAACTAGAATTTTTGGATTATTGCTCTCCAATTTAATGGGGTGACATTGGTTAATAATATTATATAAATTATAAGCATACAATTCTGTAATATATCATCTGTATATTGCATTGTGTGCTCATCACCCCAAGTTTAGTCTTCTTCCTTCATCATGTATTTCACCACCTTTATCCTCTTCAGTCTCCCCCGACCCACCTTCCCCTCTGGTAACCACCATACTGTTGTCTGTGTCAATGAAGTTTTTTGTTTGTTTCTTTCGTTTGTTCATTTGTTGCTTTTAGTTTTATTAATATATCCCACATGTGAGTGAAGTCATATGGTCCTTGACTATTTCTGTCTGACTTACTTTGCTTAGCATGATAATCTCAAGATCCATTCATGTCTCAAATGGCAGTATTTCGTCTTTTCTAATGGCTGGATAGTATTCCACTGTATGTATGTACTAAATCTCCTTTCCCCCATCATCCATCCTCGAACACCTGGGTTGTTTCCAGGTCTTCGCTGCCGTGAATAACACTGCAATGAACATAGGAGGACGTATGCAAATCAAAACCACAGTCAGATACCACCTCACACCTGTTAGAATGGTTATTATCCAAGAAACAAGAAATAACAAGTATTGGAGAGGCTGCGGAGAAAAAGGAATCCTCACACACTGCTGGTGGGAATGTAAATTGGAAGGCAGTATGGAGGTTCCTCAAAAACTTAGAAGAGTTACCATATGATCCAGTAATTTTTCTTCTGGGTATCTATCCCCCAAAATTGAAAACATCTATTTGTGAAGATATATGTGTGACTAGAATTTTTATAGTAATTTGCAATTGCAAATTAAGTTCTATTGATCCACCCCCACATAAATGCTACATGCTTTGCTCTTCTGTGATCTGTAACCTCACTGGCATCTCTATTTAAGGTCCCCATTATTTCTCAATGACCCCCAGCACTTCTACTAGTTTATTCTAACTTTTCCTTATTCACCCCCACCTCATGCAATACACACGGCAGCACATCGTCTTGCCACAGCTCCCAGAATGTGTCATACTTTTGTTTGCTTTGTTTTTCTCCAATGAATTCTCCTTTGCTAAAATACTCTTTTTCTCCAGGTCAAATGCCTCCTTTGTAACGTCTTTACTGATTCTTGCTTCTCCCTGAATTACCCCCACTTTCAGTTTGCTTCAAATAAATTTGGCAACTTGCAAAGTACTTACAAGTTGTCGCTGTCTGTATTTTGAAATAAGCACCAGGTTCAGTCTAAAGTCAAGCGTATCTTTTGTCTTCCCCAGAGCTGCTAATAATCCATGAACCAGAAAGCTCTCCTTGATTTTTCCTGTGGGAGAAACTGTGATTCCCTTGCCTATTTTATTTCTCTCATTTCTAACACTGATCCCTTATTATCCTAATAGAAAAGATTTTTTCCCCTTCTTCCTTTTTTTAATTCTGTGATTGGAACCCAAGCCTACTTAAAATGTGGTCATTGTGCCCACTAAAATCTGGGAAATGGCAGTCCTGGATGAGCCAGTGGAGCCACACGCAGCCCCTCAGGGTAGGCTGGAGCCATCTAGATTTATGTATATCCATTTAAAAAATCTTCTTGTATTGTGAGAGCTGGCTTTTAAGAGATCAAAACAACCAGTGCGGAAATGTTGTTTTTCTGACTGTGTAGCACACAAGCATCATTTAAATGTCCCCTCAACATGTGCATGCGTCTAAAGCCCATTGGAACATCAGGCAGCAGTGGGAGCTGGCACTATGCCTGCATTGTTAGCCTTGCTCCATTATGATGGAAATAGCAGGCAGGACAGAGACAACTAGCACAGGAGGAAGTGTGGGGAGGGTGTTAGCATGGAGACACTGTGCCCATAACATGATGTTTGAATTTTCAGTTTTGTCTTGAAATATCAAATTAATCTGAGGATTGTTCCAAGTATCTCCATGGCTGGAGGTGATCTGTCAAAATCTAGTGTCTGCAGATAGAGCCCTGTGGCCACATGAGGCTTTAGCCTTGGGATTCATCCCCCATGTTTGAAAGACGGACTTGGGCAAAATAGTCAATGCACATGACTGGGCAGTTCGAATGCCAGAGGTCAAAGAACAAATCATGTCATCAAGTAACAACATGTGGTCAGTCTCTTCCCAGTATCCTGTTCCTTTCAGCGTATTGTTAGTACACTTCATGGGATGATTTTCATAACATTAATTTCTCAAATACATTGTACTATTCAAAGCACTTTTATATTTATTCATTCATCTGAAACTTGTATCTGTCCTAGAATTCATAAAGCATTAGAGCTGGATAATCCCGTAGAGATCATTTCTCCAACACCCGCATTTACTAAAACCCAAAGAGGTCTTAGTTTACCTAAAATCCTCTAAGTAGTTAGGAATACTGGATCTTACACCTGCTAATTTTTCACTCCAGTAGCTTTTTTCATAACCCCAAGGAGCCATCTAGGCAAGAATTTGTTCATCAGATTTTTTGCAAATTTTAAAAGGAGACTGTGGCTTCTGTAATTGGGGAGGAGGGCTGTATAGAACGCATTAGGCATTTGGGGTGGAGTGCTGGGTGAGTGACTAGTGTACCTGGGATGCCATTGAATCGAACATATGCTTATTACACAATTTTTTAATTTCAGTATTAAATAATAGGGCTAATGTTCTATCCTTGTCCTTTTCTTTTCCCTTTGTCCTTTATTTTAGAAGAAATGGTCATGTACACAAATATGAACGTCTGACAGAGGAATGCTCCTCCTAGTCAGGGGTTGACTGAGGTAACCCCCCACACAGACAGGGTCGTCCTCCTAGAGGTGGAAAGTTCATTATTGGTTCCAACTTTCTGACAGGCCAGATCACAAAGATATTCCTTGACAATTCCCAAGTGTCTCATAGAATATGTTAAAGGAAGAAAAACTTGGATTCCTGAGATTCTTAGTGAGCATTGTTGTTCTATTTTCTCAGTAGATCATCTTTTCTCTCAAATTCCCTCATCTAAGTAGTCTCCCCACCCCACGGGCACATGCCAGGTCCCAAACACCTCTAACAGCACCAGCTTCCTTTCTTGAAGTGCTGTGTATTTCCTATCTGTTTACATTTTCTCTATTGTTTAAGATTCAGTTGGTGTCACATCGCTCATGAGAGGCATTTATTGAAATATATATATATATATATATATATAACCATGGTTTTCAATAGTCCCAATATCCTGACTACAAAACTAACATTTAAAAATAGACCACATTTCCTCTCTCTCTCTCTTTCTCTCTTTTATTATTTTTTTCTTTTCTACTTATTTCATGGGATTCATTTGTAGTCTCACTATAATTTTTAGGAAATTCAGATTTTTTTTTTTACCTTTAAAATACACTGTTGTAAGCTTATGGAATTGTCAAGGAATGTCTTTGTGATCTGCCTTATTAGAAATGTAGATCAAATAATGAACCTGCCACCTCTATGAAAATGACCCTTAGGTGTGTCCTACGTAAGGCGTCACCACAATGAAGGCCCATGGAGATCTGCTCTATGTTCTTCTCTTTCCATTACGTCCTGCAGTGCTCTTAATACAGGAACACACCTGCAGTGCAAGTGTTCTGTAAGCATTTGTTGACTGATTATACATTCTAAACCCCCTGCATTGACAGGGAAGTTTCTGAGAACTTTGGCCAAAAATAATTCTGTGAGTGCCCACAGTATACATTAGTAGGACTCAAACAACTGAATTTCTTGTCTGAAGTCTATCATGTTGTAGTTATATGAAATGGCCCTAAGCTATTTATTTCTCTCTGAGAACAATTTCTTTACTGCTCTTTTAGAGCAGAAATAATTATTTTTGCTCTCCTCCCCTCCAGAAGCTCTAGTGAGAAGAGGGAAATGGTTGTGACATTCCTAAGCTTTATACATACAAGCTTTATACATACATGGATGATAATATTGTAATGTTACCATTAGTGCTTACTACTATACAGTTTGGTTCTTTGTATTTAGTTTAATACTTAATGATACTTTTGTTTTTTTCTGTCATCTGTGCTTTTACATCTCATTTAGGTTTAATACTTATTAAGTATAGACAAATGTATAGTGTTTTTTAAATCTGCTCCTAGAACAGGTCAGAACTTCCAGCAAATATTGCTATTTGCTTGAATGTGAGTCTATTATAGACTCTACATCAAGGAAAGAGATATTTGTTTCCATATATGAAAATGGAGTTGTGGAATAAGCAAGTCATTCAAATTTTCAGTTGAATTTTATATAATGGGGGAAAAAAGATGATTAATTTATATATCCATGGAAGACAACATAGCATGAAGAAAAGATAGCTTGTTTTATGTTGGTGGGGCTCCATCTGCAATCATTGCCATCCCGTCAAGAGGTCAGAGGATGCGATTATGGAAGTGGCAACCTTGCCATCACTATTTAATCATCCCCACAATACTTCTCACGATAATCAGGAGAGACAGGTGGAGGACAGTGCTCTGAGTGTGGGATGCAGAAGGGCAGCCCTCATCTGATGGGGGCCTCCCCATAAGTCAGTCCTTCTCTGCTCCCCTAGAAAGGGTCACAGGCCAGACTGGCTGAGCTGATTGTCAGGCTGCCAGCCCCAGTTGACTGGCAGATGAGTGCAGTCTTCATGCAGCTCGGTGACCAGGATGCCTTACCCATTCTCCTTGTCAACCTCAGACCCAGCTGCCAGCTCAGCGGGCCAGTGGAGCATAATTGTATTGGCACCTCTCCAGCACCCTAAGGCCTCATCGTTTGTTTGCTGCCCTCTCTCACCTCCTCAACCCAGCAAACAGAAAGGTTAACAGTTAATGATGTCAAGCTTGATTGCTTGGCTAAAGGGTAGGTTTGAGGGACGCTTATGTTTTAATCCAGAAATCAGTATCTCATGTGTCAGAGATAAAGTGAGGCAGCTGGCATGGAAACGAGGCAGCAACATGGTGAACCTTTGGGCTGGGAAGTCAGGCCTGAGGTTCCTGTTCTGGCTTTAAAACTAGCTCAGTGAGCTGTTGGGACAATCATGTCACGTCTTTCAATCTTAGTGTTTTCATTGGTTAAAAATGGCATTTAGTGGTAGTCTCTGATTACCCTGTGATCATAAAAGAATTAGGCAAAGTTGATTATTGGCCCCAACTATCTGATGAAAACAGAATTTTTGTGCAGGGAAACATATTTATACTGTAGGAGCCATGAATATTCCCTCTCCTCTCTCACCAATTTCCAACTTTAAAAAGTTTAACGGAGCAAGAGCTCAGCTCCTGCATTCTGGAATCTACAAGGGTGGTCTGGAAAGTGTATAGCCATATAATATGAAAAATAGAGGCATTTGTGTCTGGATTTGTGTATGTGTGTGTATGGACAGCCCTCATATGTCTGCATTTGCTAAAAGACCAGATTCAGCAGGGCTGTACTAACCTGGGTCTGAGATTCTGGGGCTCCTTGATAGCTGGCATTAGCTTGGGGGTTCCCTGATGGCATTGCCACACCTTCTTGGGTTGGCATGACAATCTAAGATTCCTCCACCCAATATATACTCCCTCCCTTGAAGTGTGATTTGTATTGTAGTTTTATGGCCCTCATAGTCTTTCCTGGCTCTCCAGTTTTTCCCTCATGCAGGTATCCCCTATAAAATTCTCACGCAATGAATCTTGTCTTGACATACGCTTCTTGGATCACTCTAACTAACATAGGCTAAAAATTGTGTAACCCCTATAGATGTAAATGAATGAGCAAATAAAGTATAAAATAGAATCTGAGAATGGCAGTTATTATCCCTGGGTTCAATCTCCAGGTTTACTAGTGATTAGATACATGATCTAGGCTAATGATTTATCTTCTCTGTATCTCAGTTGTGTATACTAGGGAATGAGGAAATAATATTACTTATAACTAGGGTTTTGGAGAGCACAAAAATAAGTTAAATTATGTAACACCCTTAGTATAGTGCCTATTATATTCTAAATATCACATCATGCTTAGCCATTCCAGATGAGAAAGTAGAAGGCCTGAGAGTTACAGAACTTTTGTTCACAACCACAGAGGTAATTAGCAGGGGTATTGAGGTAAGTTCTTGTGTTACCTATCAGATGCTTAACATGGTGGTTTTATTTGTTTTTTAGAGGCAAAACCAGAAAGTAGTTTATTGAAAGGAAAATAAGGTGAAAGACAGAGATAGTTTATTAAAAGGTAAACTATACTCCTAAGTGGTAGGAGCAGGCTCAAGCACGTATGTGGCTCAAGAGCCTATTTGTTTCTTTTTGTTTTAGTTTGTGGAGTACTTTTTTTCTTCACACTCAATTATACTGATAGTTTTAAGAAATATTAATGGTAAAGGTGTGATTGGCAGGTCCTTAAATGATGAAACTTAATAACTGAAAATTAAATATTGTTATAGAATAAGTGTCTTCTTCACTTATCAGTTTTGGTAACATAAATGTTCTATGGTCAGAATTAGAATGGGGTTAAGACTTGGGTGTAAAATTACAACTGAAAGTTTTTTGTATGTGTTGTATTTCCATTTGTGCAATATTTGTTCCTTATTTCTGGGTCCTTGACCTCTTTCATGGAACCAGTTTGATCTCCCTAACTAGGCCAAGAAGAGAAAAAAGTAAAAATCTCTCTCTCTTCATTCAGTTGACTCAAGTTGTTCATTTTGCTTTGAATTCTTCACCCAGTTTCCCAGTGACTTGATCTATGCTATTTAATTTTTCCAGAAAATGATTTAAGAATGAATTTTTGGTATACGAGAACCTATTGGAGAGCTAAAGAAACCAAGTTCTTCATACTGACTTGAGTTTAGACTGGTAGCTCCATTGCCCTGGGTAGTAGATTTGCAGCCCCTGAACACAAGCTCCGCACACCTGATTTCTGTACCTCCTACCAGACCGTGGATATGTGCCTGTGCCTCCACAAATTGTCTGATCCTTGCAACTTTCATTACCTGCACACTTCTCTTGAGATATTTTATTCTTTCCTGAATTTGACCTTGTAGGATTCTAACCAGAATGAAATTTATATTTGAATTATTTTACCTGAAGATCTAACTCCAGTGTTTCATAAACTACAGGATCTATATAGACTTCCTTGTTGCAATTTTTTCCCTAGATTGTGCATTTTATTTATTTTTTCTAGTTATTTACCACAGTTTCTTCAAGAAGTTGCAGTGAGGATGTATGTAAGGGACTTAGCAGAGGTATGAGAAATGTAATAGGTTTAATGGAAGCTAATTTTATCACTCTTTGCACTTTTATTAAGTATGAACTAAAATTTAAAAAAAAAGTACCTAAGCTTTGCCTAGTACTTTGATTTTACACACTTACCTACATGTGTTATCTAAATATGCTTAGGCAAGTGTGGAAAATTAAAGTAAATAAGGTACTGTTTTTGCCTTCCTGGAATTTATGAAGTGTTGCTAATGCCTTGGTTCATATCCTTGACCTCAGGATGACTTTGTTATCTGCTGCCAAACCTTTGTCACTTACATATTCATTAATTTATGATACATTTATTGAGGTTCTTCTATTGTCTTAGTACTGTGGTAGGTGTTGAGATACAGTATTGCATGAAAATGGTAATATATGTAGTTTTTAGTAAGCGATGACTGGGAATCAGGTTGTGGATTAGATACATTATTTAATGCAGCAGATTTATGGGATAAGTTCCTATATTGGCATTCCAAGTTGACTAATGAGGTAACTGGCATAAATTATATTAATCATTCTGCAGATACAAAGCAGTGTTAAGGAGGAACCCCCGATTCAAGCATATCTAAGACAAAAGCTGACATTCTTTGTATAGACACCACCTTTGTCCTTAAAAGACATGATAAACTTGACAGAGCTCATGAGATCTGATGGGTATTTTAGAGCCTTTGGTTGAGGTACCCTGGAGACTAGGAATACTTCTGCAACTCACTGATGTGTTGGTTATAGAAGCCCTGAAGGGTAGTAGTTCGGTAAGAATGAGCAAGCGTCTTGCATTGTAGTCCCCACTTCCTCCATGAAGACTCTCCTTACCATGTTAGTAAATAATGGATAGTCTTTTCCACATCTGAATTTCTGCAGTTACTCAATACATACATAGAAAATGCATCTTTATATCGGTCCATTTATATTGCAGTTCTTTGAAGACTGGGCATCCCCTGAGTGCTTGGTAGAGATCTGTATCCACAAAATTTTCCCACAAAATATACAAGGGCTGTCTGGAAGGTATCCAGCCATGTAACCATTCTCATTATATTGACAATGGCTGGATTTTTTCCAGACAGCCCTCATATTAAAATAGTTCAATTCTCATCATGAGCAAATTATTGGGCACCGACTAATTCTCTTCCTATGGACACAAAAATGTATATAGGAATGCTTTTG
This sequence comes from Lyroderma lyra, assembly GCA_004026885.1. Classification (NCBI taxonomy): domain Eukaryota; kingdom Metazoa; phylum Chordata; class Mammalia; order Chiroptera; family Megadermatidae; genus Lyroderma; species Lyroderma lyra. The sequence continues at coordinate 191,378 of PVJL010000582.1, forward strand.
TCACTATAGTGGTTCTAGTTTCTTTATAGGGAGAGATAATTTACTCATTGAATAGCAGGAAGTATTGCTATTTTCTGTATTTCAACCCTTTTGCTCTACTCTGTCCACATAAAAACCTAACATGGGAGTTCAAATGCCAAGAAGTGAGGGTGGTGGGGAGTCTTTCCAGTAATCAGAATGTGACTGGAATTGAAGGCCTTTCAGAGATCTGTTTAAAATCTGTTTTATTCATTCAGCAGCAGCAATTTCTTTAACAGCTACAGTTATAATTGAGAGGTTTGGGGCAGAGAGAATTGATTTCGATAAACGTTTTATTCTTTTACCAGTAATTCTCTTAAGTGGGCTTCAGTGAATTACCTTTGTTATGCAGCTATTACCAGGGATAGCCTCAAAAATAACTGGGGCCCCAGCCAAGGAATTCTTAACTACAGTAAGGGGATGCAGCCCTCCTGAGAGAGGTAGTTCTTTACCCCAGCACTGAGGATAATAATTACAGCATAGCATTTGCCTTTCTGTAAAACTGGGCATTTGAGTCTGGGACTGCATAAATTAAAGCTCATAACAGAATCTGGGGATTTTTCTGAGAAAAATTTGTGAGAGAGAACCAGTTTTGCTCTTTTTTCCGCCACTGCAGTGGCAATTAGTATCACATGTCCTATTCTGTTACAACCTGTATAGTAGCTGCATGCTCTACTAACCTTCTTTCCATCAAAAATATTCTGCATGGATGTCAAAGAAGGCAACTGACAAAAGATGATGTTAGTGACAGGTCTTCCAAAACAAACAAGAATTGGCCACCCAAAGAAGTAAAGGTAAATGTACATCAGTCAAATGAGAGCTAAGAAAATGATAGCTTAAATGAAGTATTTGAATGATAGACAGCAGAGCTTTTAAAGATAGAGTATACATAAATTATTTTGCAATGAGAAATTTGTAGAGGCGAAATATGCAAAAGTTATTAAGGACATAAAATATAGTGAAACACCCCAGTAATAAGAAAAATAAAAGAATTGAAAATTGGCTATCAGAACATCAATTGAATTGCAAAATATTGGCAGGCTAGTAGGGATATGATAAAGCTCATAAACTTCTAGTAATAGGAAATAGTTGCTGCTATTCTGGGGAAGAATATAGCAGATGTTGTTAATTTAAACATGCACAAACCAATGCCTCCCCTTCCCTGTGAAGAAGAAACTGGTATTGGATTTAAACCTCGTAGAAAGAACAAGGAATTAAGTGCAGTGAACACTGTTTGAAAGTATGAAAAAGCAATATAATGAGCCAGAGCTTGAGCAGCCAAATTCTAGAGAGGAAACATTCTAAATTAAGTTTAGCATTCTGCAAATAATTTCCCCTTGAGCAATTCGCTGAGTCCTAAGTTGCCAATGGGTTTGGTTAGATCCAAAAAAATAAAAAAATAAACAGAAATAAATTTTAAGGTACTAAAAAATAGATTTTTTTTTTAGAATTCAGGGTAATGAAGAAATATGAGCTATTACTGTTAAAAACAAGGTTTTAGTTATAGCCTTGGAAGACATATGAGCAGGTATTTATAACAAACTAAAATTAGGTGATGTCCATACATTCTCTACTACATACTTAAAAACTAAAAGCTGTCTTCAAATAATGGAACATTTTAAACCTCTATATGTTTTCTTTGTCATTAAATAGCATAGAAACAAAATTTTCCAGACATGTAAGGAAAAAGTAACAAATGACTAAAATGCATGTGAAAAAATAGTTAATAAATTCAGGCCAATGGGTGATCTGGATATCAGTATTCAGACACAAACTTTAAAATAAATATTATAAATACATTCAAACTTAGATTTTAAAATACATCAGATTTTGACAGGTAACTGGGATCTATAGAACAATAAAAAAATCTAGAATTTAAAAAATAGTAATTACAACTAAGGATACAATAGTAAGTTTAACAGTAGAAGATAACAGTATTGAGGCAAAAATAACTAAAAAGAGTAATTACAGAGAACTGGATAAAAACATATAAGATATCATGGAGATATCTAACATTGCCCCACTTTAAGAAACAGAAGATATATTTGAGATAGATGACATATCCAAAATATACTTGCCAAGAATTTTCCAAAGAATGAAACTCAGAAAGCCAAAGCAAAAGAAGCTATACATCACCAAGCAGTATACACTGGGATAATGATACCCTATGCATATTGGACAAAATTTCAGGAAACGTAAAAATAAATTTAAAAGTTTAGGAAATCAGCCAGATGAACATTTACCATCAAAGGCATAACAAGAACATGACTGCTGACTTCACAACAAAAACAATGGCATTTAGGAAACACTGGAATACTAGTTTTAAAGGATAGAAAGAAAATGATGACCAAGTTAGAATGTTGTGTCTACTGAGAATAAGCTTTAAAAAGGAAGCTAAAATACACATATGTGATGTATATACAAGTATGTGGTACTTACATACAATGGAATATTACTCAACCATAAAAAGGAATAAAATATTGGCATCTGCAACAACATGGATGTACCTAGAGAGTATTGTGCTTAGTGTAGTAAGTCAGACAGAGAAAGACAAACATCATATGATTTCACTTATAAATGGAACCTAAAGAACAAAATAAACAAACAAACCAGAAACAAACTCATACAGAGAACATTTGGATGGTTGTTAGATGGGAGGAGGGTTGGGAGTGGGTGAAAATGGGTAAGGGGTTAAGATTGGTTGTTACACTGTACTCATTGGGAGGTAGGGTATAACGTAAGGTATATAGTCAATAATATTGTAGTAACTATGGATGGTGTCAGATGGGTGCTATAATTATCAGGGTGAGAGATGGGCAGGGTATTGGGGGACAGAGTGAAAAAGGTGAAGGGATTAAGAAATACAAATTGGTAGTTACAAAATAATCATGGCCATGTAAAGTAAGACATAGGGAATATAGTCAATAATATGGTAATAATTTTGTTTACTGCCAGGCAGGTATTTGACTAGTCAGCGAGATCACTTCTTAAATTACATAAATGTTTAAACACTACGCTACACACCTGAAATTAATATAAAATAATACTGAATGTCAACTATAATTTAAAAATTTAAGAAGGGGGGAAGGTGAAGGGGAATAAAAATTTCAAATTTCCAAGTATAGAACAAATAAGTCATGGGGATTTAATGAAAAGCATAGGGAATATAGTCAATAAGATTGTGATAGCATGGTTCAGTGTCAGATGGTTGCTGGACTTATCATTGTGATCACTTCTTTAGATATGTAAATGCTGAATAACTATGGTGCACACCTGAAACTACATTTTAATAAACATCTTAAAAAATAAAATATGAGTAATCTCTAATATCTCAAGGATGAATATTTTAGTCTCCAGGGTAACCATTAATAGAAAAAAGGAAAGCAACACAATTCTTAAATTACAATTTAACGGGGAGGAGAGGGCAAGGGATAAAATTAAATATTAAGGCAAGAAAAGAAAAAGGAACAAAATAAATGAGGCAGAGGGAAATAAATGCTGAAACATAAATTTATTTCAGCTATATCAATAATTGATATATTATTAAAATAAAAATAGGTAAAAATATTGTCGAAGTGGATACAAAACTAAATCTTCACTACTTATGGTTTATGTGAAGAAAAGAAAGTTTGAAAATAAAAGGATAACAAAAGTTATATTATGTAAATATAAACCTAATGAAAGTTAATATTTTAATATCAATAAAAGTAGACATCAAGAGTACCACTAAATTTAAAGAACATTTGATAAAGACAAGAGTCAATTCAATAAGAAGTCTATAATAATTGTTACTAATGAAATATAAGCAAAGCAAATGTTAGGTGTGCTAAAAATCTCTTTCAAATAAATTAATCACATTAAAATATAACAAAAATGATTTTTGTGTCTGAATAGATGCAAAATAAAAAATAAAACAGTCATGCATAACAATTACATAAAAATTAGGAAAATAAGAAAATTTCCTTAATCTGACAAAATAATACCATGAAAACATATAGAGCAAAAATTAAATTTAATGATGAAAAACATTCACCTGTGAATAGGAATGAAACAAGGATATCCAATATTATCACTTTTATTCAATATGCTATAGGTCATAGCTAGGGCAACAGGGCAAGAAAAATAAACAATAAATAAAGAACTAAAAAATAAAATAAAATAAAAGGAAGAAATAAAATTATTGTTATACTAGAAAACAAAAGAGCATGTAGAAAATCTTTTAAAAATCTACAAGCTTTTGGAATTAACCCATGCATTTATTTAATAAGATCATAACAGGAACAGAATACAAAATAATTATATTAGTATATATAAGCATAATCAAATAGGAAGGAATTAAAGAGATAGTACCATTCAGAGTAATAAACTAAATGAACATTTATTAATAAAATTTAAGGGAAAATGTTTAAATCCTCTACACTGAAATCTAGAATATAAAATTAAGATGAAAGAACAACTCAATGCTTGGAGACATACCATTTTTATGGATTGCATAAGTATAAAGAAAGGTGTCAATTAAAACTAAATTAAAAATACAAGCACAATGTAATTTTAATTATATTCCAAAAGACTTTCATATTGAGAAATTAGCAAATTTATTTAAAAATACATATAGAATGCCAAAGGGCTATAATAAATGCATGACATATATCTCTCCAAGGCCTTATACCCAGACTATATAAATAACTTTTACATCTCAATTAAAAAAAGGACAATTAAATAGGATACAGGCAAAAAAGTTAAGGAGACACTTCATAGGAAAGGATATTCAAATACGAAAAGGTGCTTTACATCATCCATCATTAGGAAATTTAAAATTAAAACTGTAAGGATATATTATGACACCATTATCAGAATAACTAAAACTAAGGCTAAAACAAACAAAACAGTGACAATAATAACATAACTCAAAGTATTAGTGAGGATTTGGAGCAACTGCAACTTTCAGAACCACTTAAGTGGAATTTAAGTTAGTATGTTTTTGAAAAACTTTTTGATAATATCTTCTAATGGTCAAAAGATCCCTGCCTTTTACCCAGTCATTCCATTCCTACAGGCTACATAGGTGTGAGGAACCAGAGACATACGCAAAGACGTTACTAGCAGCAGTATTTCTGACAGCAGAAAATTGAAACAGCTCAAATGTCCATGCACTACTATAATAGACAGAGAAATAGTGGTATGTTTATAAAATGGTATACTATGTAATTTCAAAGAATGAACTATTGTATGCAAGAACATGAGTGAATCTTAAAGTCATAAGGTATAGTGAAGAAGTCTATACAAACCTTCATATAATACATTATTGTACTTATTATATAAATTAAATTTTAAAAGCAAACATTGAATAATAAATATTTCTTGGCTATCTAGAAGGGAGAATCAGAATATAAGAGTGATTGGATCTGAGCTGCAGTCAGGGACTGTGTTCTCATAGAGTCCTTAGGACAGACTGCTGCTTTCACCAAGGGACAACCCAGCTCACTGAACTCACTAAGATTAATGTTTTTTTATTTGTTTTGTTTAGTTTTATTTTGTTTTGTTTTTTCCATTGGGTGAAAAGTTCCAACAGTCTTTACTTTCCCCCACTATGTTAATTGGAGTTATTTTATTACCCTTTTTTTCTGATAATCTTAGCTAACAAGAATACCCAAACAGTTTTTTTACCTCAAGATCGTATAAGTATTGGTCATTTTCCTAATGGTGGCCTGAGCAGAAGACAAAAGATGCCAAAAATACTTTACTGTATGAAGAATTTCCATCTCAATGACTCACAGTGGATTTATTTATCAAGTTCGTGATCCTGGGCTCTTTCTTCCATGAGGACACATTCTTTTCCCCCAAGGAACTCTTCTGTCTTTGTGTTAGTGTCAAATGACTTCTCTTTGTTGATAAACAAGCTGAATTTATTACTTACCTTAGTAAAGGAGAATCTCTCCTCCAAGGACCATGGGTAATGTCACCAAGGAGGAAGGGCAAGGAAGGGCTTCATTAAGAATCTGAAGTTTGATTTAAGGCAGTTATTTCAAAGTTGGAATTTGATTAGAATTAGCTGAGGGATATGATAGAATGGTAGGATTGATAAAATAACAAGGGAAAAGTAAAACTTCTACTGAGAAGTTCATGGGTGTTTGAGGTATTTCCTGTAATGTACAGTCACATTATTTGTGTGGGAAAGAGTTTCCTGGAATAATAATATTATGCTAATGAAAACAATGGAATTGTAAAATCATGTTTAGGAGTATGTAATCAGTAAACTGGAGGGGGAAGGGAGTAGGTACTTTCAATCTTCAGTGTCAATCTGTATGTAGGTGATTTTGTTCTTAATAGTCTCCCAGCGTCCTGAACTACCAGGTTTACCAGACATAATACGATAGCCCAGGTTCCTCTTTAGATTAAGCCCGACATTCTTTGTACTGATGGGTTTGATTTTGAGAGAGAGAGAGAGAGAGAGAGAATTGAAGATAGATTTTTGCATAAAAGAAGAATTATATATGAGTGTAAAGTTGGAACTTAAACACATTTTGCTGAGGACACTGCGGATTGTCTAGCCATGATGGAAACTTTAGAAACAAGAGTAATATTGATGAAAATATGATACAATATAGTGTATTTTACCATTAATTTTCTAAATGAACTTAAATATTGAGTTCTTGCCAGTAGGGCAAATTTTTCACAACTATAAAAGAAATTCCTCAGACTATTTTTTTCTTCTAGCTCTAATATGGTTCAGTAGCTTATGAAAGCCAATATGCTGATAACAATGAATACCTTCCAGGTGGGCATATGGCCAAACATTATTTTTCTCTCTCTCTTCATCCTAAGTACCTTCTTGACTGGAGGAGTTAATGGTATCCCAGCAACAGATAAGCAATGCTCCATTTAATTGCAAAGATTATAATTTAATGAACTTTGGAAAAGGGAAGTCAAGTTGACTACAGGGTTCTTTGTCTGATTAATTTGATGAGAATCTATAAACATCTGACCTAGCTCATTAACACCTTAATGAAGACAAAAGAATCTCTTATGCTCAATTTCCAGAGAATGAGTGTCGTGTGTGGCATTTTTATTTTTCCAGCCAAAGACTAATGAGGTCCATAAAGTAAAATTTACGTATCTGTATGTCAGAGTGGATGTGGCCATCATCAACCCAACAGTTGGGATACTAAGGACCTTAGGGATGACCTTATCAGAGGCAGATTGCCAGTTGGTACTTCAGCCCTTCCTCTCCTCTATTTCCCGTTCCTCCTTTCCAACCCTGCTCTTTCACTGCTTTGTAAGTACACAGCGTAAGTCTACTACCACCTAAAGCACAGGTGCCCCACGGAGGTGGTTCAGAATGCCAAACATTTATTGAGCAATTAGTTAGAGATCATTAGAGTTGATAGAAACCCTGAGGGGGAAAGATATAATCTTTGCCCCTGGGAAGCCAGCAGATTCAACCAATTATGATGAAACAGAGTTTGTTAGGTTTTTTGTTTGTTTGTTTGTTTTTAAGATAGCTTATAGAATTTTTAGGAAGGCTGAAGAACAGGCTCAGTTGTAACAGGGAGAGCTACAACTAGATGCTGAAGTGTGTCCCCATCTTTTATGAGCCACAGATTCTACCTTTAAGTCTCCGATTCTGTTATCTCCAGAGATAGAAAGAAAGCTCCCATTAGGTTTCTCTTGAATCCTGAGTCAGCCTTGAGCTTTTCAGTCAAAGTCCAGAAATCCTGAGTCTTGAACTCTTGAGTCAAAGTGTAACTTGTGTGTTTGACTGGTAGGATCCAGTCCACATGCTCAACCCACAGATAGGAGGGAACTGGCAAAGCAGATAATTCAGTGTATTTAGCTTTTATAGGGAAGCATATTTTCCTCCACGAAGTTTCATAAGGTAAGTAATTCCCCAGAGAAGATTGTTGCTGTTGTCAGATGCCTAATGGCCAAAATGAACGACAGCTGTTCACAGAGCATTTACAGCTTACACTTAGACAGAGGCCAGGTAATGTTGGAACAGTATAGAAACTGCTGTTAGAAGGAAGGTAGCATGATGGACTCAAATTGAGGTAGTAAAGGAATAATGCCTGCAGTAGGGAACAGGTAACGTGAATAAGAATTAAGAAGAGTATCAGCTAAGTAAAGAACTTAAGCACATTTCAGGAAGAGGATACAGCATGAGCAAAGGCTCAGAGGCCTGACGCAACAAGTGGAGAATTTTCCAAATTTCCGTTATTCTCTTAATAGGTTGCATGAGTTACTTGGTTATGTCTATTAAGGACAAGAAACAAGTAAAGTCTTTTTATAAAATTAAATTTATTGGAGTGACATTGGTTAACAAAATTATATATGTTTCAAGCAAATAGTTCAAAGATGGTTCAACATATGCGAGTTGATCAATGTGATACACCACATAAACATAATAAAGGGTAAAAATTAAATGATCATATTAAAATATGCATAAAAAGCATTTGACAAGATAGAACATCCATCTATGATTAACATGCTTATTAAAATAGGCATAGAAGAGAAATACCTAAACATAATAAAGGCTGTATATGACAGCCCCTCAGCTAATATCATAGTGGATGGTGAAAACTGAAAGTTTTTCCTCTAAAATCAGATAAAAGACAGAGATGCTCCTTGTCACCACTCTTCTTCAACAGAGGATTGGAAGTCCTAGCCCAAGCCATTAGGCAAAAGAAATAAAAGGCATCTAAATGGGAATGAAGAAATCAAATTGTCACTTTATACAGATGGCATAATTCTTTATATAGAACATCAGACCAAACCAAAAAAAAACTATTAGAAACAATAAACAAATATAATAAATTTGCAGGACACTAAATTTATATACAAAAATTCATTGCATTCCTATATACTAACAATGAAATTTCAAAAAGGAGTTGAAAAACAAAACCTTTTGCAATTGCAACAACAACAACAAAATACCTAGGAATAAATTTAACAAAGGATGTGAAGGATCTATACACTGAAAACCACAAGACATTATTTTAAAACTTTGAAGAAGACACAAAGAAATGGAAAGATAATTTGCATTTATGGATTAGAAGGCTCAACATAGTTAAAATGATCATATTACCCAAAGCAATATACAGATTAATGCAATCCCTGTCAAAAATTCCAATGGCATTTTTGAAAGAAACAGAACAAAAAAATTATAAGATGGAATCGCAAGAGACTCGAAACAGCTTAATCAATCCTGATAAAAAGAACAAGGCCAGAGGTATCACACTTCCTGACTTCAAATTATATTACAGAGTGACAATAATCAAAACAGCACTAGTATTGGCAGAAAAATACACTTGCAGACCAATGGAATAGAATTGAGAACCCAGAAATAAGTCCACATATAGATGGGCAAATAATTTTCAACAAACCAAAAGCATACAGTGGAGAAAAGAAAGCCTCTTCAATAAATGGTGCTGGGAAAATTGGAAAGCCAGGTGCAAAAGCAAGTTAAGTCTTAAAATGCATCTAAAGGACAATTGGTATTGTGATAAAAATTTTCAATGAAATGCAACTGAAAATGCACATGTTGTAAGAACCACTAATAGCTATGTGAAACAGAAAGTTATCAAAAAGATCAGATATTTGCTTTCAAAAAATTTATTTCATCAACAGAAGACAGCATCAAACCCACACTAAATATTATTTAATTTGACATGAGGATCCTATATATCTTGAACTTTATATCTGTAATCATATTTTTTCAACAGCCTCCTTTTCTTGCTGTTATAAATTATCATACCTTGTTTTTAAACATGTATTTTTCTATTCCTAAAGTATTTCCTGCATCTGCAGCTTTCACGCAGTATTTTGGATATACTCTTCAATTGGGAGGTATTTATGGATTCTTCTGTAGGCCCCCAACTGGGAGTTTCATTGACTTATTTTATGACCAAAAACATTCCTGAATTTAATTTCTGTTAGATTTTACCAAGCAGGGCATGAGTGATGCTAATGTGTAAATTGGTGATGCGATTTCTGAAAATTTATAAAATAAATAGCCCTTTTCAATGGAATCTCCTATAGACTGTATACTTTGCAGCCAATATTGTTGTTTTAGGAAAATATCACTGAGATTGGAGACTTTGAGCATTGATACTTGCCTACTGTTTTATTAAATTTAAAAATCTAGGTAAAATACTTTCTTCACCATTTTAGAAAGTTGTAGTCACAGATGAATTTGACTTATTTTTCTCCTTATGGTCAATATAGAAAAAAATGTAAGTTGTCTATCTTTTTATTTTCTTCTACAGAATGGATGAATCTGGGAAACTTGGGTCAAGAAGATTTAGACAAGTGTATAAAAAGCCAGATTGATAGGATTTAAATAGTCTATATGTATAATTATTAAGTAATATGATACTTGGTAGAATAACCTGTTGGTATCACATTGAATTAGCCTGATACGGAGTATCTGAGAGAATCACATGTCAGAAGCCAAATTAACATGAAACAGTCTTGGAAGAGAAAGAGTCAAATTTTTATTACATGAGCCCACCATTATCTGCAGAAGACTAGAGTAAAGCACAGAAGCAAATAAACTCAATTAAGTGCCAGAAAGTCTAACAAATCATAAATTCTTGGGTCCACATGGTTAAACTTGGAACAGACAGATGGTGTTTAATTCAATAAATATCGATAGGATAAAAGAATGCTTGAATAATAAAATGAATGAATAGATGCACTTAACAAATATTTACTGTCTTCTATGGCTGTATATAATACAGAATTTTAAATATGAAATGATAAGAGAGTATATGTATCTGAACTGATACTCTGCAATAGTTTAAATTAAAATGTATTTATTAATAAAATGCTGTTTTATTACTGCAGCAATGGTATGCCAGAGTTTAGTTCTTAGTTCTCTTACCCATTTACATTCACTCCTTTGATGAGTTCATCCATACAAATTTAAATATTATCTAGTAGATTCTTACTCTTCCCAAATATTTAGCTGTAGGCCAGACCTTTCTCACATATAAGACTTAAAAATCCAACTGCCTACCTAACATCTTCTCTCAATTGTCTAATAGACACTTAAAACTTAACATGCCCAAACATGATTATTCTTGCCAAACTTTAACATCTGTGTTAAAAGGTAATTTTCAAAATAAAGGTAAAATCATGACTTTCAAAGAGATATAAAGCAACCACACATGTTACAAGCAGTCAAAGGATGATACGAAGAGCAGACATATTTATAGATCATAAGTATTGAAAAGACTGTGCAAATGGAGGCATATCTGTCTTTTTCCACCAATGGGGAAGGAAAGTCAATTGAATCTCTACTGGACAGAGTTCGCATGTCTGCAGATAAGAGTTATTTTGCCCTGCTATCAGTTTTATACAATTTGCTGCAATATAAATTAACTTGAGGTCAATAAAATATTTTAAGACTTCCCTCCTAGTATGTGTAAAATTACTTTAAGTGGTAATTATGAAATGAAATAAATAATAATAATGGCCAGCCAGTAAAAGAAATTTTATTGGTTTTTGTGTACATAATCATGCCAATGAAAGTTAATTTAAGCATATACCTATGAAATAAAATAAATATCACTGTCCACAAAAGGGAAAAAAGTACTAAGTCAGCATTTTTAAACTGCATTAGTGTATAGTTTGAAAGAGTAATAAGACATTACACCTCCAAGTCCCTCTGTCTCCGTGAAGAAAAAGCATATTATAGTTTTTGTTCTTTAGTCTTAATTTTTGCAAATGTGTTAGGACATTGTAGAAATTTATGTTTCTTTTATTTAAGTTCTATAGACAATATAGCCAGATTTATTAGTCTACCATTGTCCACAGTTGATAAAATCATGTTCATTAACTCTCATTTATAAAAGTTATTTTATATTAAACAATGGATAACAAATAACTGAGAAAGTTCTCAAATGGGTACAAACATTTGGCAGAACTTCATAAAAATCTATTTCACAATAAATTCCTGAAATTACAAGTCTCTTCAATCAATCTTTAAGATTGCTCTTAGATGTCTCTGTAACCCAATGGTTTAAACAAATATCTCCAAATGGTAACTTTGAAAACTGAGGTAACTCAAGTTCTGCTTCTTCACTTTTACAATCACTGTAGTATCGTTGTTTAATTTGAACCTATTATTGAAATTTAAAAATATAGGGAACTCATGGTTATAGTCATCAATTGTAAGTGAAGGAAGTTTGAACAATTTTGAACTCTTATTTAGAAACAAATGCATGTAGTTGAATCTACTTGTTTTGAAGACCACTATTTAAGAGAGAGTTTTTAAAAATTAAATTCCACTTAAAATATAATGTTAATTAAAGGTAAGATATTTTCCTTAAAAAAAAAAGACAACAAGAAAAGATAGTTTTACCAATGCATTGGAACGCAACTTCAAGGCGGAGTTTATTTCTCTCTTATTAGAAGATTATCCTCTCCATATGTCAACTATAGCTGATGTCCTTAAATAGAAGCTAGAACAAAAATATTCCATGGCCACATCTCTTTTTGCTATTGTTATATTTGGGCATAGATTCCAGCTCTCACATGTACTCAAAGGAGTAGATGTACCTTCATGACTAGAGAGGGGACATTCTTTGCTCTGTGTACAGCTAATAAAAAAATCAGTATTCAGTCAGCAGGTAAGCAGAGAGAAGACGTGTAGTTTCCTGGTGCTTTTTAAGTTTTTGATTCCAAAACCTGAGACATATTTTTCTAAATGAGCCTTTTTCTTATAGTATATTCCTTCATTTCTTGCTGAAAGTGGAGAAAGGACTTGTGAGGGTGAATTTGTACATGGGGGCTGGGGAGAGAGACTTGGGTGGGGAAACCACACTGTGTCTGTCACCTCACCTAATTCCCCCATGCAATTATATTTATCACCATAAAGAGAAGGGTTGATTTTTATAAGTAAGGACTCTGTGGGACGTGTCCTTTGCAGTAATGATTTGGAAGCCTGGTGACAAAGTGAGCTTTAGTCTGGCCACATAGATTGTAGCCTGTTTGGAGAGACACACTGAGTATTTGGCACCACACCCTCAGGCATTCCTTCCCATTTTGCATTGAGTAGTATTCGTCCTTCCATCTAGCTGTGCATACATTTATTCACTGGCAAATACAGGTCCATGGAGTTGTCAGTATGTGTAGTGAAATCTAAATTTAGGGTGATGCATTGCTGTTTTCCCCCATGGTTTATACTTGTTCATAAGAATCTTATATTCTTCTCTTGTAACAGTGCTTTAAGCTATAATTAGTAAACAACGAACTTGCCTTTCTTCTTAAAGCACAGTACACAAATTTGAAGGTATAAATATTGTTTTTCAGAACTTGCGGAATGGTATTTTATCCCTTGCTGACAAGGGAACAAAGTATTTCAATTTCTGGGCTTTTAGCTATCCTGTCAGAAAGGAAATGCATTCATTGCACTGGGGTGCTTTCTGTTCACTGGAAATAATGAAATCAGAAATAACTAATGATTGACTACAGTAACTTATTAGAATACATGCCTGAATACACCTGTTGGAATTCCTTCTATATTGTTATTTTTCTCAAGAGTAATATTCTTACATGAAGCAACCATTTTTCTTCACTTAGCAATTGAAAAAAATATGTAATTTGGTCAGTCATGTCAGTCAAAATGTGTGAATGAAGCCAACTAGTACCCAATGCCTATTGGAGTATAAAACCAGCATTGGCCTCGTTTTTCCCTTGAAATGTCCAATTTTGATGAATGTGAAATTTGATATATTGAATCTCTATTTCACTGCCCTGTTGCTTTCAGGCCCTGAATCATTTGGTCAGTGTTTCATCATTGTGAAGTTAGGATACTATGTTACTATAATACCTGGTGGAAGTTCCGAGTAGTTTATGTTTAATCTCTGAATGCAGAATGAAATGTTTTCTTTGGAAATAAGATTAAAGGAGATTGCATGATAGATTTGGGGTAGCACTGATTTTCTTGATGCCTCAACTGTTGTCTGCTCTACTTATTCATTAAGGTTGGACTTGTATAATATCCATTAGTGATGCCAGGGAGAAAGAGCAAGTGGCACTCTATAGTATTGCAGTAATAGCGGAGAAAGGAACAGAACAATGCCATGGTGAGAGGGGTCTAAAAATCAGGGGTCAAACAATAAAAGCAATTCACAAAAAAATTTTCTTCAGGTGAAAACGCACTCTCTTCAAGCCCCATTTTATGTCCTGGGCCCCACATGCAGGCGGCTGCTCAAATGGCATTTAAAGCACATGGAGGTGGTTTCTGCCACTCCAAACATTTCTTTTTGTTTACTTTGTCACCTGAAGTTTTCAGTATTTTACTTACTCCCTAAAATATACATTTTTGTGCCTAATGCCTTTTCATTTAATTATAAGGAAAGAAATACTAATCTCCATTTAACTATTACTACTTTTCTTCTAAATCACAGTTAAGGAAGATAAAGCTAAAAGTTTAATAAACTAAAAAATATTCAGAACTTGGGTCACTGATAGGATTGGAATGATGTCTGCATGTGTATGTGTTGCAGGGGTGATAGAAATGATTCGGGGGTACTAACCTATTGTTCTTGGGTAGATAACGCCACAGAAGGGAGAGAACACTCCTACATGTGAGAGGTTTTTAAATAATTTTACAACTTTACAGTAATGCCAAGAGATGGCCTGATGTAGTCCATTTGATCTAAGAAGTTTTTGAACTTAAGATATGTCTAAGGAGAGCAGAATCATCTAATTAATTTGCTTTGCACAATAAATAAATTATAGAACAGTCCATTTTAGGTCAACATAAGGCAGACTTTGTAATATTAGGGGTTGATTGAGGAAGAAATGGACTGTCTAGTGAATGACTGGCTTCTCTATTAGTAATATTTATTTAGCAGCTCCATTCATTCATTCATTCATTTTCCAAAGACACCAGAAAATCCACTTAATTTATTCATTCATTTATTCACACACACTTTTCAAAGTATTAGCTGAATACTTTGAATTAGCTGAATTTTTGCTAGCATAGTTAAGTTGATTTGAGCTGAACATATTGGGGTGTCAGGATACTCACAGGTAAGGACCCTGAAAAATAAGAAAATTCATACTAAAAATTTTTCTAAATCAGTAAAGTTTATAAATTTTATTTCGGAGTAAAACTTTATATTTTTGAGGTTAGGAATTAAAATGCACAGCTGGAAGCATAACCATATTGCTTTTGTAGGAAAACTTCCTGTCCCTGTAGAAATTTAGAGACTGTTCATTATTTCAACATTAAGAATATTTCTCAAATCTAAAATTCTGTTCTCTTGCAAAATGAAATTTTACTTTGCTTCTCTTGGAAGGGAAATATCTTTCCCACCAGTCTGATTACCTGGATTCTTAATAAGCAGAAAATGGCATAATTAGCATAATATGCTAAAATCTCTCTCCAAAATTGCTCAAAATCATTGCCTAAAATTTTATCATAGTGTCAGTGTTTGAAAGCATTGCATTTAATATAAATTTCAATAAAATAGTAATGCACATGGTAGTAATAAACTGTTAAGCCATTGCCTGTCACCCATAGCTTCGTGGAAATCTTCAAAACCTTTCCGAAATGACTCCAAGCTAAAGTAAGTTTTGAACAGAGGGTAGAGTTAGTCTGGGTATCAGGGATTGAGTGGACTGAGAGGGTCTCAGATTTCCCATAATCTTCATTGACCCAGTTCTATATCCCTGAATACCCATTTTCTTTCCAAACAAGAGTATTTTGCTCTTAAATAAGTCTATAAGTTGAGTCTCAACTTCCCATTCCAAACAAACTTCTGCCCCAATCCACCTGCATCATCTCCTACTTGAAGTGGAGGGCTATAGCAGACCTGCTGAAGTGGGTGCAGCTAGATGAACTTCCTCAGCCAGGTGAGTAAGAGAAGGAAAACATCCTAAAATGTGACATGCAAGAAACTTTGGAAATCATTGCCATTTTGCCTGCAGCTATTCTAGAAAATTAGCTCCAAATTCCCAATATTAGCCCTCTTGCCATTTGTGCTCATTCTGAATGCATCTTAACTGAGGAGTCAAAAATCATAATCAGAACAGCATGGTATTGGCAGAAACATAGACACACAGACCAATGGAACAGAATTGAAAGCCCAGAAATAAATCCACATATATACGGACAAATAATTTTCAACCAAGGAGCCAAAATCATTCAATGAAGAAAAGAAACCCTCTTCAATAAATGGTGCTGAGAAAACTGGAAGGCTACAAGCAAAAAATGAAACTGGACTGCTGTCACCACACTCCAAAATTCATTCAAAATGAATCAAAGACCTAAATATAAGACATGAAACCACAAATTGCATAGAAGAAAACATAGATACTAAACTAATGGACTTTTATCTTAGGATTTTATTACTTTGACCTCAAAGGCAAGGGAAGTAAAAGCAAAAATAAATGAATGGCACTATATCAAACTAAAAAGCGTCTGCACAGCAAAAGAAACCACCATTAAAACAAAAAGGCAACCAATTGAATGGGAGAAGGTATTTGCAAACAACATCTCTGATAAGGGGATAATATCCAAAATATACGAAGAACTCATACAACTCAATAACAACAAAAAAGTAAACAAACAATTCAATTTTAAAAATGTGCAAAGAACCTGAAGAGGCACTTCTCCCAAGAATACATACAAATGGCCAACAGATATATGAAAAGATGCTCAACTTCACTAGCTATTATGGAAATGCCAATCAAAACCATGAGATACCACCTCACACCTGCTAGAATGCTGCTATCAACAAGACAAGTAATAACAAGTGCTGGAGAGACTGTGGAGAAAAAGGAATCATCATACACTGCTGGTGAGGATGTAGATTGGTACAGCTACTGTGGAAAACAGTTTGGAAATTCCTCAAAAAATTAAGAATAGCGTTACCGTAAGACCCAGCAATCCCTCTCTGGGTATCTACCCAAAATTTGAAAGCATTTGTCTGTAAAGATATATGCATATGTAACTCTATTTTCATTGCAGTGTTATTCACAGTGGCCAAGACATGAAAACAACTGAAGCATCCCTCAACAGATGATGGGATGAAGAGGATGTGGTACACATATACAAAGGAATAGAACTCAACCACAAGCAGAAATAAAATACTGCCCTTTGTGACAACACGGATGGATCTTGTTATTATCATGCTCAATAAAGTAGGTCAGAAAAAGTCAAGAACCATATGATATCACTCATATGTGGGATATAAAACTAAAAGCAACAAACAAATGGCAAAAACTCACAGACACAGACAATAGTGTGGTGGTTACCAGAGTGAGAGTAGAGTCTGGAGTGGATAGAAAAGGGAAAAAAAGGTCAAATATATGGTGACAGAGACTTGATTTTGAGTGGTGAACACACAATGCAATACGCAGATGATGTATTATGGAATTTTATGCTTGAAACTTATATAATTATTAATATTAACCAATCACCCTAATATATTTAATAAAAATCTAAAAACAACTTTTATTGCCATTTCATCTTTTAATTTAATTTGTATCTCACCTCTTCAGAAACTATACTTTGAATGGTTAGCAATAATTCTCTTTAACATATTTTTTTCTCAGTCAATAGTCTCTTCCAGGAGGATGGCAAAATGGGGGATGCCTTCCTTCTGAATATTTCTCTTTACTTGTTAAAATACTTTTTCAACAGAATTTATTTAAACTTAACTAGATGATATTGTTGAATTTAAACAAAGATAACTTCACACTTCTTGGTTACAGGCCTACAACCTACTACTTTGTTTCTCACCACTTAAATTTCTCCATTGCTTATTTTTAGACAAAAGTTATATAAATATGTTAAAGCTACTACCATATCTTTCTCAGACTCTCATCTTCTTAAGGATAGCCTCTCTAATTTAATTGTTGCTCATATGGCATGGTTTTTAATCTTTATAACATTTGGCCATTCTCCACAACATTTTGTCTATAAATACAGCACCAATAATTAAACGTATTGTAATACTTCTATGCAGAGATGCACACCACTCTCACACCTCTTATTCTAGTTGCTTTCACACTTACTCTAATACAAGCTAAATTTCTATTAGCCTCTTTTGTAGCCACGCTGCAAGGTGGATTAAAATTGAGCTTGCTGTTTATTAACCTGATTATGTTTTTATATACCTCCATCTTACTTTAACTTGAAGAGTTGATCTTTTAAACTCATTTGCCTTTTTCTACATTTATCCCTGTTAAAGTTCATGCCATTAGATTCAGTTCATTGCTCAGACTTGCCGTGATCTTTTGAGATTTGTATTTTGTCATCTAACACAGTCACCCTCTTTTTCCAAATCAGGACACTCACTGATTTTCTGAGTATATATCTTCTTTATTGTCTCACAGATTATGATAAAAAATGTTGCTGTCACAGTGTCAAGGACTATCCTTGAGGTTGTCAGCAATCCAGTAATAAATACTCTTTAAGCTTAGTTATTCAGTTATTAATCTACAAGTATACAGAGTATCTAGAACTTCTTTTAATTAAAAGTTGTTAAATTGCACACTTAAATTTTTTTAAATGGCACATATTCATGACAGACATATAAATCTAGTAAGCTGATCAAAGTGAAAAATTATAGGACTCTGATAAAATGTGCTTTCAGTAAATCTATGCTGGCTCCCAACAATCACTGCTGCTTTTCTTAGCTACTTTTGAACAATGTCTTTGATCTCACAAATCTGTCATTCATAGAATTTCAAACAATTGCCTCTCCAGATTTCTAGACCCTCTCACATTCTCCTTGCTTCCTTAAAAACTACTTATGTTTGTTTTGGAAGCCTAATTTTTAAGTTCTCTCAGTAATCTAAAAATGTGTGAAAAATAACAAGGTGATGTTATGATCAAAGTGAGTCTGGCATTTAAATTCTAAGGCAGATGTGGATGTGGGTATCCAGGAACCCCAATGGGACTTAGTGATTCAACTTTCTGCTTCTGAATATCCTCCCATCTTTTACCCATTTTTCTCCCTCTCTCTCTCTCTCTCTCCCCCTCTCTCTCCTTCTCTCTCTCTCTCTCTCTCTCTCTCTCTCTCTCTCTCTCTCTCTCTCTCTCTCATACACACACACACACACACACACACACACACACCCTAACAATCTTATTTTAAGGACCCCTGGAAAAATCTATTGCAAGGAGTAGGAAAATACTCAGGTGATGTAAGAACTAAAGGATCAGAGTTGACACATTCATGGCTTCGATTTTCATTAGCTTCAGTCCATTAAACAAGCATTTGCTAATGCAATATTGTATGCATAAAACAACTGAAATCCTCATTAAATGGCAAAACGACTGAGAATACAGGCCAACTATTTCTCTTAGACATTTTTGCTGCAGGAATACAGCTTACCCAGGTCCATGGCCTTGCCATTTAGTTTTGTTTTATTTTTAATTCAAGGTTTTTAAATGTCTGTGCCTCATCAGACAAATATATTTAAATTTTTATTATGGCAATGATTTTTCCTTGGATAAAAACAGTTAAAATTTTGGGTTTTCAGATACTTTTCATAGGAGGTCCTGATCCATATGATTAAAGTTATCAGACGGAGTCAGTCCTGTTATGTTTTATGTAGAGAGATAGTTCCTGTCATTGATCAGTTTGATTCAGTGTCCCACAACACCTCTTGACAAAACAAACAAAACATTTTTTCAGTGAGTGAAATCAATATGCCAAACAATCTGTTGGATAGTATGAGGGGTACAAAATGACATGTCACTGCTGTCAAACTCATAATTTAATAGAGAAATTAGGCAGATACAAACATTAGTATAAAACATAGTGGAATAAATGGCCAAAGAATGATCTGAGAAAAATTAGTGGGTTCGTTTAAAAATAGAAAAATAATGCATGTGCTAACTAGATCATATTTTAGATGAAACTCGAGTTGAAAAGTAGAGATATGGTATGTTTCATGCCAAGTATACAGAGAGAGACTCAAGTATTTGATCTGAAATCAGAAAAATCTAGATTTTCAGTTGGGCCCTGTCACTTAATTAGATGTGTGACACCACACAGATCACTTTCGCTAACTGAGAAATGTTTTATAATTCCTAAAGTGCACTTAAAAGAATTCTAAGGTCATACTTTAAAACTGAAGAAGTATGCATATCATGTGCAAAAGATGTGAAGATAATGAAGTGTGAAATGTGTTCAGGGAAGAGCTTCACTATCTAGTTTGGCTGGATTTTACTATGTAGGAGATAAACATGAATGGAATGAGATAATCTTTGAAGGTCTGTCACTGTAAAAATGAGTTTGTGTAATGAAGGAAGCATGGTTTTAAAATTATAGGAAGACATATTATACAATTTATCTGTTTGAAAGATGCAATTTGATGAGTTTCAACAAATATTATCATAAATCTCCAAAGTTCTCTCATGTCTATTGGTAGATAATCCCCCTCCAACTCCAGATTTCTGATCTTCTTTATGTTACTATATAATCTTGCTTTTCCCAGAATTATAAATAAGGAGAATTATATAGTATGGAGATTTTTGTGAATGACGTTTTTCTCTCAGTGTAATGCATTTTAGATTTATCCATGCTGTTACTGCTGGGTAATCTGTATTGTAGTCTTACGGTCTGTTCCCATGCACCAGCTGATAAACATCTGGGCAGTGTACAGTTTGAGACCACTATGAATAAAGCTGCGTGAAACTTCAAATACAAGTTTTTGTACGGATGTATGTATTGATTTCTTTGGAGAAAATACCTAGGAATGAGTTGGCTGAATCAGATGGAAATGATCATTTAAATTTTGAAGAAACTGCCAAACTATTTTCCAAAGTGGATCTGCTATTTTCCACTCGCAAAAGCAATGTGTAAGAGTTGCAGCTCTTCCGTTCTCTTGCCAATATTTGACATTGTCAGAATTTTAATAGGTGCATGTAGTAGTATCTCAATGTGGTTTTAATTTGCATTGCACTAATGACTTACAATGTTAGCATCTTTTTACGTGTTTATTTGCCATATTTCTTCTTGAGTGGAGTATCTTTTTTAATGTTTTGCTGATTTTTAAATCAAATCGCATCTAATTACATTTTGATTATTAGTAAGTATTAATTCTGTTACATATCCTGGATAAAATTATTTTGTGAAATATATGTTTGTCAAGTATTTGCTCTACTACTCTTCACTACATCTGACTTTTTAAACAGCTTATCCATGTTCCCAGTGCTCTTTCCTTACTTACAAACAAATTGATAATTATGCTTTGTCAGATTCTGTCCAGCATGGGAAAAATCAAGTTTCTAGCCTCTCCAACCATTTTGTCCAGCCACCATGTAACGTCAGTAGATACCACCCTGACCTTGATCTCTAATGTTTAGGGTCTTTCTGTGACCTCCAAGTCTTGGGTATGTGTTATAGCTTTAAAACTTGTCATATAGAACTGGAAAGGGGAAGAAAATTTAAATCAACATGCTGCCCAACTATTCATTCTATGAATAAGTGAGAAAATATAAAAGAAGCAAAGTAAACCATAATTTTTCTCTTCATGTTTTTAAAAATTCAGTTGTTTTTAATGCTTTTGGACTAAAAGAGGAGAATAAAGTTCACTAAATTATTATCAATATAACTTTTTCTACAAGGAATATTAAAGATAAATTGAGATTGGATGATTTTAATAAAATAAGAAAAAACTAATTCCAGATTGTGTGGATCATAAAGTATTGTTAGCTTCATAGATGGGAAAATAACAATATCTTAGAACACTGTTCAAAGCCTCATTCCTCTGGACAGGTTAAATTGTTCCTTCCGAAGAGAAAGAGGGATTGATGTGATGATATCATCAAATTATAGGATTTTAAATTGCTTCCATGACAGGACGTTTGACAGTTCCAAATGAGACTATAATTTAGTAATTTAAGGTTTTTCTTACAAAAGCTGCGTTAAGTACAAGTAAAAACAGGCTAAAATCATTTTAAATGACACTTGTCTCTAAATACTCATTCAATTAGAAGAGAGAGCTATGAGACCAGTGACGTGAAAGAAAATGCTTATATCAGAATGTAACATCTTAGAAAATGTTTAATTTGCTTAGTGGGTCACTTTGGCTCACTTTTTATACATTTTAAATACAGTATATCTTCTTAATTATTGGTATTTTTCCATACTCAGATATCCTAGTTTTTCACTGAAGACTTACTAATATTAACTAACTGGACTGTAAGGCTTGAATTCACTTTCTCCTCTGCCACTATCTTCATCTCCATCTCTGGTCTTTTTAAACCCTTTCTCAGGTTTTTTGCTTATGCTAGTGCCCAGTCAAATACGTTCTCACCTCTTTCTAAGGCTACACTAACCACTTCCTATACTTCATTCCAGTCCCCACGGTTCCGTGAAATCTTCCTTGTTTATCATAAGCTGAGTCGTCACAAATTCATGCTACTTTCCTGCTTGTCAAGTCTAAAACCACGTTTTTATTCCTCATCTTCTGCATCATCTAGAACTTTTTAAGGTGGTTAGTATCTACTCAACTTTGAAAGTATCTTTCATAGAGATCTTTTCTGTACACATGACATACAGTTTCTGTCTGCTTTCACACCTGAGACTCCAGTTCAAGTGCCCACAGTCCTAATTAAGGAATCCTGTAGACTAAGCATGCATGTTTTGTACTCCTTGATATGTACCCTCGATACGATGGACATCTATCTCTCAACCAATAAACAGCAGGAGTGATTGCAGAGAAGGGTACCCTGCATAGGCTGCGGGTGCAGAAGCATTGTAGTACTACAGAGCTTGATTTGTATGGAACATCTCTGCGTACATTATCACACAATCTGGCACTCTGTGAGATGAATGGCAAAGGATTCATGTGTCCTAGATCCTGCTAAATAGCACCTAATTACTCTGTTATTCCCCCAACTTCAGGCTGCTTAGTTCTTTAATACTGTGGTTGAAACAGTTGCACAACGCTCTAGGGAAGAGGAGTGGAAGTTAGCTTCTGGCCTGTATCATCACTCTAGTCTAGGTGATATCTGAGGAAATAGAGACCCTGACCTCCAGCAATCCCACTCAGAACTTGCCTCACTCCCATTCACCTTGTCACTGTGTGTCACAGCAGTCACTACAAATCTCCAGCTCATAACAAGATCATTCCCACTTTCACAGTGTTCTACTTTTTTGTTCCTTTCAGTAGGAAAAGACTCAATTTCTCTCTTCTACAAAAAAAATGCTATATATTTTTCAATGTCCAGCTCAAGTGCTACCTCTTTAAACAAACATTTTCTATACCTTCACCTGACTGCTTATGATCTCCTTTCCTGTGAGTTTTTTAAATCTGTGGTCTCTTCCTTTTAGCTGGGTACACAATAAATGTTTCATATAGTTTTTTACCTTTTCAAATGGTGGTGTCTTGTCCCAACTAAATTTCAGGTGCACTGAAGACCATGAACATATTGATCCTTTTCCTGCATGTATCAGAACACAGAGAATGTAGCAGTGAGTAATTAAATTAAATTGAAATAAATAATACATGATCAACATTCCTAGCAACGATTAAGTACAGACACTCTTGGCAGGGGACTAGACTTTTTTTCAATATATCAGCCCTGCTAAAATTATAAATCAATAAATATTACCTGTTTTGCTCTTGGTATAAATACTTGACATAAATTATTCTCCTCTCCCTATCTGTGTCCTTTGGTAGTACCCTCCCACACTGAGTCTGAACAGGATTTGCAACTTGCTTTGGCTGGGATAAGTTGGAAAGCACTTGCACATTGGGTCTTTCTCTGTCTCTTGCTGCATTTTGGAACCTGGAGACTGCCATGTGCAGAAGTGCAGGCAAGCTTCCTGAAGAATGGCAGAGCACATGGAGCAAAGACAAGCCAACCCAACTGAGAGGCACAAGCCTGCCAACTGACATGGCAGGCAGGCCATCCGAGACTACTCACACAATCCAAAAAAGCCATCTAGTCTACCCACACTATCATAAAAAATAATAAATGCTTGTTTTAAGCCATTAATTTTTGGCATGTTGTCTAAGCTAAAGCTAACTGATTTCTGAAATCAGAGCATGCAGAGGGAAGGATAATTTTTTTTAAATAGCCCCTGACCATCAGTTTTGTGGATGCCCAAGCAATTTTTAGGACAACAATGACAGGAGATTATATTAGAGGTGGAAGTTAGTGTGTGCCAAGGCTCTAATCTGAGAAGCATATGCAAGAATCCTTCTCTTCTGAAATGTCTGTTCCAGATTAGAATTCTTCCATTTCAGAGTGCTTGGGAGGAGGGCACTATTGTAAATTTGTTAATAGTTCCACAGGTTGCTCTGGTGACTTTGTTTAGTGAAGCATCTACATCTTGAGAGAATGGGATACATGACAATCTCTTTCTATTTTCTGGAAGAGTTTGCATAATGTTCAGATTATCTATATATTAGTATGAGATAGAAACATCTCTAAGTTATTTTGAGTCTTTTAGATATTGTTGCTAAAAGATCAATGTTTCATAACAGAGTTAAACCTTTACTGGTTATAAGTCTCTATGGCTAATTTTAAATTTCTACTTTTTGAAAAATTTGGAATATTATATTTGATAGGAAATTTTCTACTACTTTGAAGAGTTCAAATTTATAATATTCTCTCTATATTTTAAATAATCTATATATTTAGCTGAGTTTTCATATTAATATCATTGATTTATACATTTTTTAAGCCATTGGTCAATTTTTGTTAGTAATTTGTCTATTTTAATGGAATTTTTCAAAGAACTACTTGCTTCTGATGTTCTTGACTCTTCATTTTCATTTCATTAGCATTTTTATTTATTACTTCATTTTAATTCATATTATATAGAGTTATTCTTTTAACTATCTTATATTGAATATTTAGTTTATTAAATTTTGGTATTAATTCTTTCCAAATATAAACTTATTTCTAAATAATGCTTTTTTTATTGCACAAGGTTTGGTGTACTATATTTACATTACACTCATTTCTAGTATTTTTTAGTTTTTGTCAACATATACTAACCTTTTTGTTTGTTTTTATCTAAGCATTTTAGCTTCTGTAACATATAAGCATCAGTTTATAATCACTGGCTTTTTCTATCAAAAATATTTATTGTGTCTCATCCTGATTTCAGTAATATGATTCAATAAAATTGATGGTAGGAATTTGGCAGGACACTGGTCACATTATAGACTTTATTTATTTTATTTAGTTTTTGTTAGGATGAAATTTGGTTCTTCATGAAAACTAACATCTGAAGACTTTGCCTTCCTCAGTGTGTCCAAATAAAGATTTTGCTGTCTTTTTTTTTTTTTAATATTTAAGGAGTGCATACTGTGTACCAGGGGTTGTGACAAATATATAGAGAGAATATAAATCCATATATAGAATCTCATTTTATCCTATATTTTAGCAGACCTTATCTCTATTTCAAGAATGTGGAAACTGAGGCACACCAGCAGTATGAGTTGTACCTGGGGTTCAAATCCAAGCTGACTTATTTCGGAGTTTCTGGTCCAGAGTCTCGGGGCATTCTCCTCAGAAACTCGTTATGTATAGATTACTATTCATATGCAGGTTCCTAACTTTCAGGTTTTTTAATTAAACTGAAGAATAAGATCAGTTTTGTCCCATAATTTAATAATTCAGGCATACATCTATTTTACACATTTAAGAAGATGATTCATGCTAGAGAGGTGAAGAAAAATAACAAGAAAAATGAAACAGGGTAGTGAAAAAATACAAGAACTAGAAAGAAATTGGAGAGTAATTGTGCCTTGTCTGTGCCATCAACACTGTGATTAAGGAGTGAACTTGGATGAGTTGTTACAGCTCAAGAACGCTCCTTTTTATAATGAGAGGTAGGGACTGGGTCATTTCTTAGATTCTTTACAGTCTTAATAACCTTCGAGAATCTCAGTTTAGCATCATGCTAGGTGACTGTAATATCTGAGTGAAGTACATCCTTTTAAGCACTTTTAAGGTCACACCTACATATTAGTCATCTTTTAATTCAGGTAGGAAAATGTATAATTTGAAGTCACAATACTATAGGCTTTCAGTGTGAAACAGTTTGCATCCACACAACCAAGCATAAAGACCTGCCTTTCACAAGGCTCAATAAATATTTTCTGAATGAAATGTAATTGGTTTTTGTTCTGCAATGTCCATCAATTGATGAGAACGTATTACACTTTAGGTGTGACATCACCGCCGAAAGAACCTAACTGTCAATCCCCAAGACAGGAGTCATTCCTTACAGTCTTTTTCTTACCAACTAACAAGAGGGTAAGGGAAGCATTCTCATTGTTTAATTTGATCTAATGGGGAAACTGCATTTCCTTTTCAGATGTGCTGAAAGCAACTCCGTTGGAGTAAAATGACACCTGTCAGGTTCCTTGATGGTTTCACATTTCCTGATAAAATTATAAGCACAGAAAAGGATGCCAGGCTGGTCCTAAGCACTTCAGTGTCATGAATAGTATAGCTATAATTAGTGACTTTTGCCTGGTGTTAACAAATGCCAGAGGGCATCTCAGTCTCTGCAGATGAGTTCTCCAGGATTTAATTAGCGCTACTTTTCTATTCTTTGTAAAACTATACTATTCCTAATACACCTGGTGCTTGCTTCGGGCATGGGTCAAAGCATGCAGCTGTCAATTATTTAATATTCATGACATCTTTTTAACAAATGAAGTGTATGCATGAAGCCTGTAGTATTGGAAGATGTAGAAGCCAGTGCATTTGTGGAATAGATGGCCTCATCCATTGAATAATAATTTGAATAACTCAGAGACACAAAGAATTTTGTTCTTAAATCTCATGATCTATCCTTTCACTTTGCTCGTAATCATCAGGAGAGAGACAATGAAGTATTCTGGGTTTTACTTCCTATTCTCTGTTATATCAGTATGTCAGATTTGCACATCACTGCAGATTTTTCATCTTTAAAATGGAAAATTGAACTAGCTGATTTCTAAGCCTCCTCCAGTTTTAAAAGTCTAGGCTTTGATGATGATTATGGATATTTTCATCAAATTCAGACTCATTCTTTTTAAAAATGAATTAGTGGGGGAAATTTAATTTTTGGTGTCTTGAAAACTTTGATAAATAATATTTTTAGCTCTTCCAGTGACATGGGGTACATCAAGACATTTAGGACTGAATCTTTAAAAGTGAGTTTTATAGCTCTGAAAGTTATAGTAGTTTTTTCCAGCCTTCCAGTTATATTTTGGTGTCACAAAGCAGTAATTTATTGAGTATCCTGGTTATTGTAGCTCCCCAAAGTGCCAAACTACCTCTTCTATGCCTCTGGAGAATTTGACTCCTTACAAATGTATTATGGTCAGTTTTTAAATTAATTCTACTTATTAGGCCTGAAAGCATGGCTAACAGTCATTGCTCATTTAAGCTAAAGCCAAGGCTCCTTTAGAGATTGGACCCTTGATTTCACTTTTGATTATCTGAGCATTTATACTGTTGACATCAGCACAGAGGGCTCATTTATGTGGCATAAGCATACATGGGTATGCTAGTTAACTTCCTTTTGAGGTTATTGTATTAGTTTGTAAGCAATGACAATGACTTTAGCATATGTAGGTGATCACAAGACTAGACATTGCATAGAGTATGGCAAGTCATAACCTCTTACAAATAACATTAATTTTAGTTGATACTGAGAGGTATAAATGTGGATATCAATAGGACTTTTAATAGCTTAATTGAAGTATGATAAACACATCATAAAGTCCATGCATTTAAAATGTACAATTTAATCAGTTTGGGAATGTGTATACATCTGTGAAACCATCACCACAATCAAGATCATGAACATATCATCACCACACAAAGTTTCCTTATGCCTCTTTGTAACCCCTACCTGTTGCCCATTCCAACCTATTTCCCAGCCACTGAGGTGCTGTCTGTCACTATAGGTGTTTGTTTTTTTCTAGGCTCTCATATAAATGAACTCATGTGACATGCCCTTTTTTTGGTTTGACTTTTTTCACACAGCATGATTATTTTGATATTCATCCACATTATTGTGTGTAGCAGTAGTTCCTTTATTTTCCCTACTGAGTAGTATTCCATTGTGCCACTATAATGCTATTTGTTTATCTTTTCCTCTGCTGGTGAGTGTTTGGGTTGTGTCCAGTTTTGGATGTTGCCAAGATAGCTTCTATGAACATCTGTGTACAAAATATTTACAAATATATATTTCCTTTTCTCTTGGGTCAATAACTATGAATGCTAACATCAGTTATTAGTTGCAATAGGGGTTTGGTTTGTTTTTGTTTTTGTTTTTTGGTAAATTCCACTGAATTTTCTACAGAGAAGATCACTTTCTTTCAAAATAAAGACAATTTTACTTCTCCTTTTGCCGTTTGGAAGCCTTTTATTTCTTATCATGACCTTATTGCAATGGCTAGATCCAGTACAATGCTGAATAGAACTGGTGAGAGCAGGCATTCCTGTCTTGTTTCTGACCATGGACTAAAGCATTCAGAATCTTACCATTACGTATGATGCTAGCTGCAGGTTTTCATGGGAGTCCTCTCTCAGCTTGGGTAAATTCCCTTGTATTACTAGTTTGCTGAGAATGTTTATCAGAGATGGATGTTGAACTTTCTAAAATGCTTTTTCTGCACCAATTGAGATTATTATAATTCTTCTTTTTTAGTGTGCTAGTGTTTGAACTACTGTGTCAATTATCAAACATTAAACCAACCCTTCATTTTGGGAATAACCCCATTTGCTTATGATATATTATCTTTTTACATATTTTCTGACTTTGATTTAGCAAAATATATTTCTTAACAACTATTGATTAACAATATACTTTGGAGGTAATCATGAGCATTCATTAATCACTTGGATTCTTGAGCTGAATGACCTGGGTTAAAATTATTTAAGTTTTCTGTGTCTTAGTTTACTCATCTGTGAATCTGAGTAAGAGGAATAGCTTAGCTATATCATTGGCTGTTGATAGAACAAAATAAGATAATGCAATTGAGAGTGCAATGCAATGTTTGGTATAAAACATGCAGTAGACATGATAGATAATATTCATATTTTTTTAATGATTTGGGTAAAGCCAGAGCAGTCATGTGTGGCAGGTTATCAGTGGTAGAAGAAGATGAGGGGAGAGGGTTTGGGAATAATTAGAAGAGAGTTCATGAGATGGAGTCAATGCTAAAAGCCAGTGACAGAAGTTAAGAAGTGAGGCTAGGAAGGGGCGTGCTAGTTGGGAATGAAGAAAGGAGAAAGGTTCTGGACAAATTCCTGAGGTAAGGAGCTGAGTGTCCCTAAGAGTGTATTTGCCTAAATACATATAAAGGGACGATTATGCAGAAGATATTCAAGGGTCACCCAGGTAATAAGAGGCAGTGATAATACCGAGGTCCAAATTGCAACATTTCATCTATTCTCTTTGAAACAAACCCTTAAAAATCTTCATATAGTTTTATTCCATGGATCCCTTTGTCATTCTGGTGAAGCTATAGAGCTCTCCTCAGGATAATATTTTTATATGCATAAAAATAAAACCACAATTTTGTGACGTACTCTTCTATACACAGGCTCCTCTCGGGGGTGAGGGGTTGTACCTATGGATCCCAGGTGAGAAACCTGTGGAAATAATGAATGAGATGGGAACTGATGTAGATACAAAAGTGAAAGAAATATTTTATTTCCTAAATCTTTTATTTTCAAAGTGAAATTTGTATGTCTTCCTTGGTTCTTTATTCAAACGTGACCTTTCAGTGGGTCCTTACCTGAACCACTCTTCCTAAAGCTGCAGTCTGACTTTAAGCTGCCAGCACCCCCGTTCCCCTCCTCTGAGTGAGTTTCTGTCATGTGCCATTATCTAAAAACATGTCCAGCAACCCTGCCGTAGGCCAAATCCTGACCACTTCCTGCTTTTGTATGATCCGTGAGCTAAGGAAAGCTTTTACATTTTTCAAGCTTTTTTTTTTTTAATCAAAAGAAGAAAATATTTAATAATATGGGAAAATTTAATTAAATTCAAATTTCACTATTCACAAGTCCAATCTTACTGGAACAGTGCGAACCTTGTTTTGTTCGCATGTTATTCATGACTGTTTTCATACGACAAGGGCAAAATGGAATAGTTGTACTAACTGACCCTTTACAAAAGCTGGTGTGCTGACTTTGTATCTAAAATATTACATTTTCGTTTTATTTTTACATATACTATTTTATCTATTATGTTTTTATTGTTCTTTCCTCCCCACTAGCATAGAAATCCTTTCAGGGTGGAAATGTTACTTAACTAAACATTTGCTGATCGCCTCGGTATCTGCCACATCAATAACATGCTAGGCGGAGCAGTTGAG